>VOQK01003098.1:0-11864 GCA_015052645.1 Benitochromis conjunctus | reverse complement strand
GGAAGTCTTCAGATATGCTTTGTCTGACCAAGAATATAAAACAACTTTCTGAATTAGTTTTTGGTCCTTACTATTATACAAGGGCAGTTTAGTTAAGAGTGATAAAATACTGGAGAGCAGCATATTTACCAATTTCTAAAGTTGGCTACAGGCAATATTCGCACACAGAGACATATATAAAACACACTCATATGACTATATAAATGTATTATTGCATCAGCTTTTCTCACAAATTTAAATATTCTCTTCTTTGTTCCTCCATTTTTTTTTATATACAGGCTGAAATGTACTTTAGGGAAAGTTATCAAACTAATAAAAATATATTTCTAGATGTCATCCACAAGGCACAAGGCTCTGAAGCACTTAATACTACTATAAGACCTCAAATGTTGTAGGTAAATGAAGGTGACCTCAGCATTTGTGGCCATACAGATACATAAAGTGTGCATAAATCTAAGTGTGTGTGCGCTTGTGTGTATTATCAAGACAATAGAGGATGGTGATAGTTGAAGGACAGACGCACCAGCCACTTAGTCCCAGAGAGGGGGATAAGGGAGAAGAGGAGGCCAGTGTGGGCCAGAGGAGGGTGGATGAGACAAAAGGAGAAGAGAACGAGGTGGAACCCAGGTCCATGCCCAGGAATAACTCACAGGAGCTACCAGGCCCCCTGCCCAGCCTGTGAGGTGAGAGACCTTAGTGTTGGACCCCAGCCAGCTTAGTGGGGTTCCTGCTTAGACACACTGCTATGGCAGAGGCCCGGGGATGAAGGTATAGCGAGATGACAGTGTGTGTGCATGTGCATGGATGTGAATGTGTATCCTTCACCCTGCCAGACGAGGAGTTGGCAGAACATCCCAACCCACTTTGTCTCTGAGGGCCACAAAGTCCTGAAATCCTTCCTCACTCATTTGTTAACCTGCCTCTCTTCTTCACGGCGTCCTCGCTCATGCTGAGGGAAGCTACTTTATATATGACCACTGCCATTCAAAATCACCTCCCTACATTAGTGCTGTCCTCTGGACCGTCGTGACAATGAAACAGCCTAGAAAGGAGACAGCTGGACTTCATGGAAGCTGTGCAGCATTTAGATACACAGAGCTGCCACAGACAGCCTAACTGCTTAACTAGCACACACAGACACCAAAAAGGTGAAAGTCAGACTCTCAGGTGAGCTCTGATGTTAATCTGATATCTTATGAGCTGAATAAACATTAGAAATAGGGGGGTGTTGTGTTTTATTAGCGTCAGAAAACTTAGAAAACTTATAGAAACTGAAAATATTCACTCAAGTAAAACGCGTGAGTACATTTTAGGGGAATTTATGTTAGTTTTACAAAAAAACGAGGCAGGTGTTCAGAAAGGTTCCCTGCAAGGAAAAACAAAGTCCATGAAGTCTTACCTTATATTAAGCAATGCAATCAAAACCATGGAAAAAAGGACACTTTGTTCAATTATGAATTAACTGTTTCCAACTGTGTCGGAGAAAAAATAATGCAAAACCCATAGAAGGCAAAAATATCAAAATCACACATGCCATAGGAATGAACGCCGGCAATAAGATTTTGTATTTGAAAAAAATATTTTTGCATTTCATGGATTAATATTTTATACATAAAATGTCATTTTAAAAACATGGAGCCAGCGGCATATGAAACAGCTGACATAGCTCAGTCAGGATTTCTGTCTCTGTCCCTGCCTCCAACCTCTTTTCCCCCCCCAGGTTCGTGCACTCCTCCAACACTTTCTAGACCTGTTTTTTTAGCCAGCCACTAGATGGCCTCAGACTTTTCCACTACTTTCAGTCACACTTGCCAATACACCTGTTCTCTTGGCCCCATTAGCCGCACCACTACTTAACCAGTCCAGCTTTTATTGTCTTAGTGTTGTCTCTCATAGGTGTGTGCAACTGCACTATATGCCATTCTTCTTATTTTTCTGAGCATATTTTGCAAGAAATAAAATCAACTCTTACTTGAATTCCATTTTCCAAGGAGGACTTTTACTTCTAATGAAGTGATTTCATACTGTGGTGTTTCCACTTTCACTCAATTAAAAGATATGAATAATTGTTCAGTGGCTGTGTAGCTGAAATCAGAGGACAAAAGTGGGAGCAGAGCCAAAAAAATCCTCTTTTTGGGCTTTAAAAAAATAGCTTTAAGCAAACAAAGTGTTCCAGTAGAGTAGCATGAAACACTGGAATAGTTTGCATTTAGATTTAAAATTATATTAATTAAAAAAGTGTAAATATACACGATAAAACTTCTGTTCTGTGCAAGTTGTTAAAGCATGTGCATATTTCACGTAAAATCAAGCTTTCTGTGCTTGTATCTGAAGGCGAGTGCACATTGGCTGTTTGACTAAACCTGTCCCTAATATAGAGATAAGCTGCTAAGACACAAATTAGAGTCCGTGTCTCTCAGGTTTGTAGCTCCAGATTGCCAAATCTGTACAGGATGCATTTTTTCCCTCCTTCTTAAAGCCTTTGTAAGAAAAACAAATACCCAGAAAGTCCGTAGTGTGGACTAAAATGAGCAAAATTTAATGCCAAGCAAGACCATCTTCTATATCTCAGTGTAAGTACGAGTAATGTTGAAAATTTACAAAGGTTTTTCCCTGTCAAACTTTGATGAAATCATTGATTTGGGTTTTTGCACACTCCTCTGTGGCATCATCTGAAGGGCACCTTCTCCTGACTTGAATGAGTGATGGTGTCCTTGAGCTTGTGTTTTCTTTTTATGTGTGTGTGTGCGTGTGTGTGTGTGTGTATGTGTGTGTGTCATACACATGGATTGGCATCTTTCCCCTTACTGCTGGCAACACTTCAGCATGTTAGGGGAACGGCCGGGGTGCCACTGGAGAATGATAAAGTAGTCACAAGTCAGGTCAGTACATTCATTAACACCGTGGCAATATTTGTTAATAAATATGGCTTAATTTGGCACTGACTTGGCAAAGAAAGCCTCTGATGATTAGAGATGAAGAAGTACAGTGGAAAGCAGTCACCAGACGAAAGGAAAGTTCCCAGCACAGGTGCCATATTTAATAGAGTCTGGACCCACACTTGGAGCTCTTATTCATTAAAGGTGAAATTGGGTGGGTATTCAGAGTATGGTATTTCTAAAGGAGATGGCCAAGAGCTCCACACATAATCACCAAAACATTCAGAAAGGCAGGAAGGGGAAGAGGAAGTGGGAGGAAACAAAGGAGGAAGATGGAAAGAGCGAGGGCCTAGGACAGCAGGTGGATGTGTGAAGGCAGGGGATGACAGATGCTTCTGTCAGCGTTCCAACAGTCGTCGCTTTGTGGGAGCAGCGCAGATGCCTTCTTCCCCCCTCCCTCCACGACTGCCCTCCTTCTCATCCCTCCCTTCCTCTCGACAGGCTCTGATGTGGGGATAACAAGACAGGAGCAGTCCTCTCAGCAGTAAAGTGACCACACTGGCACAGTGCTACATGTGGACAGGGGAGGGGTGAGGTGATGGAGAGGTCCAGGCCTGCGCCCAAGGCTTAAGGAGGTCTCAGTGGCGGTGGGGGTGTGGTTATAAATGTGGGGGTCAGTGTGCGAGGACAGGGGAAGGGCTCTCTCGCTGGGCTGTGGGAACCAGCTGAGACGTGGGGTCCGTGGCGGTCCTGCCTGTGAGGAAAGCAGATGTTTTCGCTCGGGGGTGTGCCAAGTTTGCAGAGCAACCTTCAGCTGCTTGGAGGTCAGGTCTTTAATAAGGGGGCTGGGCGCAGGACATTTTGGAGGCAAATGCTTCAACTTTGATACAACAACATATTAATTATAATGGTAGACCATAGGGCAGAGGGTTGTAGTGGTACATCCCACCCCACTGGTTTGGAGCCTCCATCAGGCTGACATTAGCCAAGACTAGCTGGCAGAATTTCTGCTGTCCCAGCACTAGCCCCTCTTTTTCGACCAAACCGCACGGATGCAGAGGCAGCAGTTTGGATTGGTGTAACCACGACTGCTTGTGTCTGAGCTGAGGTGCTATCCAAACAGAGTATCACATGCTAGTGTTGCTGTGTAACAAAAGCAAGCACACTGATGTGCGCCTAACCGTGATTGAAAATTGCATCACCTCTCAATAACTGCATGGTTTTGAAGATGACTAGCAAAGTGTTTCTTATTAACAAGAAATACTTTGGAAGCACATTTTTGGAAAATACAGCCACAAAGTAGAAACTTTAAACAAAAGTGAATTTACCTGTGGTCACCAACACACAAGATAAAAAGAAAATTGTGGTTAATCGTGCCCATGATTTCCAGTAAGCTGATTTACAGGAACATGGTTAAAATGACCAGTTATGGACCAGTTATTCCGGGGAAATGCTGTAGTGCAACATGGCTCCACGTGGAAAATACGACTGCTAGAAGAACAGAAAAAAAGTCTCATTGTCTGTCTTTCCTATAAATATGGCTTCAGCAGTGATCAGTATAATTTTGCTGAGTTTAGTCACTTCCTCGTTTCCTTTTAAATCCTTGATTATCTTGAACTTCGCTCTGGTGTTCTTCTAGCCTTTGTTCTAACAGCCAAAGCGTGTTAAACTATAAGCCACATTTGAAATTTAGCCATGCATTCCACAGCCTTTATTTAAAAAATTTTAAGCACTTTATAAAATACCAAATAGCCAAACAGCCTAACATGCATGTCTTTGGACTGTAGGAGGAAGCTACAATATACTCAGTGAGATCCCACAGAGGCACAGGGAGAACATGTTAACGTTACTGGGGTGATCAGTGGGAAACATCTAATGACAGCCTCGTATAGAAAATAAAACAATGTTTTTTTCTTAGCACAATATTACAAGAATAAACTTTCATGAAGAGCTTGAAAAGAAGCGAGCTCTTTCTGTGGTCATATGGGTCCAGAATGCTTTGCATGAACCTGTCCAATACAATAAATGCATAAATCCAGCATTTAAGCACTGAGGCGGGAGATAGCATTTATAGTTGGCAATATAAATTATGTGGATAAATAAAAATAGGGACTGAAAAGACAACTCCCCAAATGGTGAAGCTCAGCAAAAGAGGAATACTCAAACCTGGTAGTGATCCAAATCATACTGGCAAAATTACAAGAGACTTTCCAAAGATGATAAAAGAAACAAAATATGACCTGGACAAGACCCGAGTCCAATAAAACACATTTGGAGTATTTGAAAGATAAGGATGGAGCAACACAACCCCTCCAGCAAACAGCAGCTATAAAACAGACTCCAAAGAACGGCAGAACATCTCTCAACAAATTTGTGTAACAGCACAATCCTCATTGGAAAATAAAGGCTGACACACAAAGCAATGAAAGACTGAAAGATATTAATGCCCGTATGGAAAGAGGTACTAACATTTGTTGCATTGAGTTTCTATTGTACTCGCTGTAGTATTAATATAATTAATGTAAACAGCTGGCTTTGAACTTTATTTAAGACAAAATGTATTTGGTTGTAAGCAGCTTAATTAGTAACAGTAAAAATATTTGCAGGTGACAGAACATTCATCTTAATAATAAATCAAATCAAATGCTAAAATAATTATTTATACTAAGTAATCCAAAGGGAAAGACTATGAATTTCCCCTCAGCTTGACAGATTATCAGTGCCCTTAACCATACATATGCCATATGCCTTTACTGGTTTGGTTGTCTTTTGCCATCCTCATCATCACATGCAGCAGGCAGCTAATTTCAGAGTCCCCTTTGATGAACCCATTGATGGTGCCAGTCAACACCAAATGATGGATGGACAAGGTTGGAGGTAAAACTGCACTGAGATTCAGAAACAGGGCTGCACACTCAGAACACGGTGACTAATATGTCAGTGCCAGGGTTAAGCATTATCTGTATGTTAGTTCTTCAAATGTCTCAGTTACTATAAAATTTGTGTCGCTATTATCACCCAATCCCACAAAAATTCAACATGAACATTTTCAGCCACTTTTGAATGTCTTAATTTAATTTACAGAGATACATCCAACCCCGCTGCTTCTCACATAAATCTCATATAAGGAGAAGTTGTGTGTGTTTTCAGGTACACTGAAAAAAGTAAGCGATTCTTATCCGTCACATCAGTTGTCAGCGCTTTGCTGCTCAAAGTTTGCTTCAGAGTCCTTTCCTCACAATGAATAAACTTAGATCGACTCCGACTTAATTTACGACTAACGCCAGCATCTTCAGCTGCTCTGTTTTTATAAGCGTGGCAATAAAGGACATTCGCAAGGCTGCAAATCTGAGGAGTGCACGAAATAGGACAATTAGTTTCATCATGGAGGCACGACGATTACAAAAAAAAAGTGATCATAGGAGTCTTCCCAGCACGATGAGTTAAAGAAGGGAGATTCACCTCATCTCAACCTTTGCATTGATTTTCGAGAGAGTGGGAGATCTGGGGATTACTTTGGAGAGCAGCAATGAAGACCTAGCTTATTGGGTCTTTTTTGTATTTGGCAAATGGGCTTGACAAAGATGGAGGAGACAAAATCTAGGGCTTACAGCTGCGGCACCCAATCGGGGGAACTTGAAAGCAGCGCAGGGATGGGAAGCTTGGGAGAAAGGGTACCTCATTTAGGAGTAGTGAATTTGGACAGGGGGCATAGGGAAATGCTTAAAGTAAACCACAGAGGCCCCAACAATCGTCAGGAATTGAGACGTTTTAAACCTTTAACGGGGGACTGTGATCAAAGCGGCAGCGGATCCTCGCTTGAGTGTGAAAGAGGAACCGGAGGGAACAGAGGGGATTGGGGGGGATCATGGCAGGTTGAAAACGTAAAATCAGCACATTAGCTTTATAAGGGCATCAGAATATAGATGATCTGGGGATCATTGGACCCACGAGGAACTAAAGAGAATCCAGTATGTAGCGAGCAGAGCGGAGGCAAAAACGAGGCCACTGCTGACAAAAAAAAGCCTCCCTTATCAAAGACGCAGTCAGAGTGGGAATAACGTTGCTCAATTCCCATAGAAAATAACTTTATATACAAGTTTTACCTGAAAACTGTAGCATCACCTTTATTAATAAGCTGCCACTGACAGATCAGCAGGGTATGTTTTTCAGCAGCACTCGGGATGTTAAACTTTTCTGCAAGTCTCACTCTCACAGGGAGTGAGAGGCCTACATAGCAGTTCATCCTTAAACCCCTCTATGGTCTATCTTAAGATATGTGATGTCCAGGTATGGACCTCACGTCTTCTTTTTTCAAACCCACCTCAACAGTACACAAATTAGTGAGGTTCTTCCTCACTCCTCGCTGCTGCGTCTCCCAGTCGCAGGGCTAATTCAGAGGAGCACTAGCCCTGGGTAGCAGGGGTTCTTGCTATGCTGAATTATAAATCAAAGAGCACTCTTATAAAACCACTTGCTAATTACACGTTCACTCCACTCCTCTTTCTGCTCACCATGTCACTTCATACTGCCTACGATCACTGGGAGGTAGGGGAAGGTATAAAACACTCTAAACCGGGGTTGAGAAAAGTGACCAAAAGAAGATGACAACAGTTATTTTCCTGTGAATTTTTTTTTTTTATGCGCCACACTGATATTAATGCCCACCACTTGGATTCTGACCTTGATGTGTGCTTCCCAGCTTGATGAGTGCTGCCCAGAGCAGACCTGCTTTGCTAAAAACAGCAGCTCTTGCATGTCTTTCCTTCTGTACCTTCAACCTAAGATATTTTTATCTGCACAATCCCTCCTCTTCTGCTCTGTATTTGTGACTTCCTCATCCTTTTCATGTCCTCTGAGTGTCATTCGCCAACTCCCCCCCCACACCTTGTCTGTGAGGCAAACCAATTCATCACCGGCCGAAGGAGGGCCTTCACTTTGTCTGTTTCAGAGACTTTCCCTCTATAAGCTGTTCTCTTAATGAAAGGGGGTGCCGCGTCCCAGCCAGTCCTCTGAGACTCAAGGGGGCAAAAAGTCCAGTTCCAAGCCCAGTGTGGGGAAGTAATTACCCCTCTGGTGGGCCGCTGAGAGGAGCCCTGTCATCCAAACAGAACAACTTGCACAGTGGACTTTCACATATAGGACTGTGGCCTGGCCATCATCACAAGAAAGGTCCCTGAACCTGGATGTCATATGACCCAGACAGGGGTTCGTGATTCAGTGGACCTTGGCCTGGGTAGCCGGTATTGGCGAAAGGATTGGAGGACTGGTGCCAAACTCAGCAGAGGAGAGAAGAAAATAGGGAGATGGAAGAGGAGGGGCTTTGACAGGAAGAGGAATGAACTGCCAGGGAGAGATAAATAACGAGGGGAAAGCGGGCAGCAGGTGACCCACGGCAGGGCTGCCTCGTAGGGACAGTGACCGGCTGACCTCTGGGCTGGATCTCACGGGGCCCACCCACTGGTCACCTACATCTACACTGTCACATTACAGAATAAGTGGGCAGCAAATAGTATTCATGGTGGACTACAGGGAGACAGATCAAGATCATCAGCAGACTGTTCTAAAAACGAAATGCAATATCAATGAGCTCTGGCCAGAGGAGGAGCTTTGGGTCAAGGAATTGGAGCACAGATAGACTTACTCTGGAACTGAAAAATGTGGCTCTGAAGGTGGTTTGACAGACTTGAAGATATTAAATTATTAACTTATTAAAGTACAGTGCATAACTACAAATCATATGTACTTGACTGTTTCCACTTTGTGGCACCTTATTATTATTTTTTTTACCATAACCTTAGAGGACACAATTTTGTAAAGAAATCAAAAGAAGAGCCCAAAAAATATATAAATATATTTTTTTCCAGTTATTAAATTATACCCAAAACGTCAACGAGCAGCAGCAGGGACATGCTGCTTATACAGAAACAATTAAAAAAAAAAAAATGCTTCAAAAATCTGATATAAGACTGCCAAAAGGCAAACTGGATCAGGACTATTTATATATCTCATGTGAGGTGTTTGGATATTCCTAAATTAATACTGAAGTAAATAATCTGGATATATTTTTCTACTTTTGCTTCTTCCAAAAATATTGAAGAAGCAGATATGAAATGTTGTTGCTAGATAGCTAATCATGTGCTGTTTTTTAGCGACTTTGGGGTCTAATTATAATTGCCACTCTTCATAACCAAAGGACCCTTACCATTTAAAATGACTTGACTGAAAAACTACACATAGTTTACAGAAACAATAATTTCATGTTTCCAGATTTGAGGGTCCATAAATTTAAGATTTGACTCATCTTCAGGGGGGTGAAAAAAAAGACTCCCTCTGGCTGTTTTTATCCCTCCTCTCTACTGTTTTCATCATGAATCAATGTCTAACTTTCTAATGTAATTTACTTCACTGAGTAGCCTGGGATGCCCATCATTCTCTCGATCTCTTTCTGGTGGTATCGATCCTCCTCTCGGACCAATTTGAGATCTGCCTCCACAGGAGCTGTTGCATCCATATCTGCACCACTGGACCAAACCTAGTGCTCGTCCAGTGACAGCAGTGCTTTTTGCACTATCGGATGAAGTGAATTTTGGATTTCCACTGACTTTGTTCTCTCTAAACTACACTACATTTCAAAATTCTATGAAAATCAAGGTTGCTCCAGTATTACATTTGAACTTTCAGAAAGCTTAAGAAAATCAGGTTTAATCGATTGCACGTACAGATATTGTTCGAAGAACTCTTGAGAAGAAAAATGTTTTTTTCAGTCTATGTTTTGCAGAAAATACAGGAAACCATTTTAGCATTTTTATTCTTTTTTTTTCATTGTCAGATTTTACTGGCTAATCTTTTTATGACCAAAGAAACTAAATTTAATTTAAATAATGTTTGAAATAGCTGCCTACAGAATGGCCCAGAGGTGTTTCAGCATGGTTCCTGAGTGGTTGTCACGGCTCGGCTGTGTGCAGGCAGGACAGGACCCAAAAGCAGACTCACTGAGGCGAAACGTGAATTCAGAAGTCATAGGTTTATTTGCTGGAAGCAAAAAACAATACAAACCTACACCGGGAACTTCTAATAGTATTCTCAAAGGGAGAGACACACAGCTATGAGGGAGATGCTGACATAAATACACAGGGAAATGAGAACACACGGTGAACACAGCTGACACAAATTAACATGACGCCACAGGGGAAGCAAAACATGATACACAGAACATGGAAACATGAGACCTTCACAATAAAACAGGAAACTGGGGAACATGACAGGAGTGGGGAAGAGGCAGACGAGAGGGAGCGAGGGAACACGAAGGAGCACGAGGGAGGGAGAGACATGAGACATGACGGACTGGGGAAACATGGATAAACATGGAATAAACCACAAGGAGGGGAAACAAGGCACAAGAACACACATAAGCACAAAGACAGACACACCGAGGGAAACACAGAGGGCAAAGACACGAGGGGGAAATCCTATAAAAAAAACTAAACAGTACAACCCAGGCACTTATAGAATAATCCTTAGAATAACAAAGTAGACTTAACATAATACAAAATGACAAAAAACACAAGAAAACTCAAAGTGACCCAGGATCGTGACAGTGGTAAGACTTGCTTTAAGGACTTCAAGGAAAAAGAGCATCTCAGGAAAGGAGAGACGCATGGTAGTGCAGCGCTTGCCTTGAAGCAAGATGAGGGGTGCACAGGCGTGCATGTTAACTTATTTGATGATTCTAAGCTGGCCATAGATGTGAATGTTAGCATGAGTGGTTGGCCTTGTCCTATGATGTTCTGTCCAGGGTGTAACCTGCCACTCGCCCAGTCAGCTGAAACTAGGTCCAGCACTCATGGATGGATGGATGGAAATCAGATAGGGCTTCAAAAATAAAGGTTCAACACTTTGGAACAATGGAGTGTATTCACGCACATTGCACAGGTAACATGTGCCTCTGTGAAGGCCCCACGGGTGTCCCTAAAAAAATGTAAGGTTTACAACAGATGATGTGAAGTTCACTAAAATACACTATGGAGCTGTTTTACATGTTTCTATTTTAAAATAATGATTAAAATAAGATATTTTTGTGACTCTCTCTTCAGAGAACAGGAACGGGAACACAGAGGGATTTGAGAGATAAACTCCTGCTTTGTTACTTTTAGAGTTTGTTGACTATCACAGTTATTTATTCATTTATTTTGTTTGGGTTTTTTTTGATACATACAGTTTTACATTACTGGCATGCTTTAAAAAAATAAATAATTTCAGTTCATTTGGCCTGAGAGGAATAACACATTATTAGCTTTAATTGTAGAAATATATTGAATTGAATAAATATATTATCCATGCTTTCATTTCATTATCACATAGGTTGGTTCTTCTCACTTCCGAGCAATGTCAAATCTGTGGTTTTGTCTTCATTGCATGTATCTATCAAAAGTAGCAAGTTTTCTTTGGCAACAATGCTTTGAAACTGTTCAAACAAATATAACTGACCTGCTACTGAAAAATGAAGTACCACTTTTAAAGCGTAGATGTATTATTTGCCAATTCTTAAAGCAGTAATCATATGATACATTATATCTGATACAATTCTGTAACCACTGCTCCTCATTATATTAACCATCGAAAATTCCATCCCTGATATGCCAAGTGTTATGACTGACTTGGTTTGATTAGCTCAGCAACTCATTTAAAATGACCTTTGAAACATACTTTTGTGCAGAAAAAAATAAAATTCCATCCCCATCATTAATATCACAATTATAAGGGGTGTCCTGCTGGCCAGTGGAAACAGGAAAGAAGGAATAAAATGCAAAACAAAATAGCAAGCCGAAACCACTCAAGTAAGTAGCTATTGTTTAAGGACAGGTCGTTGACTTTGGGTTCATGTCAATCAGAAAAATGTTCATTTCTTTAAGCATTTTGGAGCATTTTTCCTGAAACTTCTTTAGCATAAAAGCTGTCAGCAAAGAAACAATTTAAAGACAC
>VOQK01003097.1:29598-41021 GCA_015052645.1 Benitochromis conjunctus | reverse complement strand
ATTTATTATTGGATTGTGAAAGAAGAGAGGAGAGAAAATACAAAGAGCAGCAGTGTGTCTCACCTAGACTGTGAGACACATTGAAACCTTCTCTTGCTACATGTGCAGCTCTGCTGACAACATCCTCCCATGGCAGACTGCAATAGAATTATGGCATGACATGTGTGACAAAACACACTAAACCTAATTAAAATGAACTTTTCCATATTCTTACCCTCCGTACAGCGTGTGGGCATGGTGCAGTCCCCTGAGCATGCCTGGCACTCCTACTTGCAGACCTGCCTGAAAATAAATTATAGGTGCAAATGATAAAAATGCAGATGTTTCAGGATTCTTCCACCCCAGCCTTTATATTACCTTTACCAGTGAAACATTGTGCAGCACATCCCTTCTGAATGCTTTAGGAGCAGTTCCCAGAAAATTGATGACCCTGGTTTCGTTCTTGTGTATGTCATGAACGAGCATGATTCCTCCTCTACAGTGAGGAAATAAACAAAGGTCAAGCACTTTTGTGTGTATTTATAAATAGAAGTCGCATCAGCAATGAGCAAATCACATACCCACCAACACCTGATACGTGTGGATGAACAACTCCCAAACATAAGGCACTGGCAATGGCAGCATCCACACTGGATCCACCATCACGAAGGACACTGTGACCGAGTGAGGTGCAGCGCTCGTGATCTGAAAACAACTCCCCGTGTTGGAAGGCCTGTAAACCAGTGTCATGAGGAGAAATAATGCAACAGGGGTTTGACGTGCACATTTTAGACAGCATTACATACCAAACTTTCACCCAGGTAAATCTGCAGGACCAAAGCAATTGTTACTCCAATGGCAAAGATGGTAGATAGAGCATAGACGGGTATCGGTGTGCCTCTGCTGGAGCAGTCCTCATCAGTCTCCTTAATGCTGGATGGACTTTGGTCATCAGGGGCCACCTGTTTCAAATGGAAAGGATCTGTGGCAGCAGCAAGTGGGAGAAGACAGCTTTAAAGTGAGTTGAAATTCGTTAGGTTTGCAAGGCAAATTTGAACTAAATTGACTCTAAATAAGACGCCTTATTTACTAGTACGATATCTCTGCGTTTGAACTCTACCTCCCTATTCCTCACCATGTTTTTTAGTCACGTCACAGGTTAAATCATTGGGTGATGAGCCATCAGCCAGCTGATGCGAACTACCAAAACTCTTGTAACCAAGTCTTGACTGCTTGTTAAGTTTTGTTTCAGGAGACGCCTCCATCCTCGCCGTATTGCCACAAGGTCTTAAGTTCACAGTAAACCTCCTGATTACGCCAGTTCCCCACAGAGCGCGCTCCTCCTGCAGCAGGAGCAGAACACAGCAGGTGCAATTTCCTCCACACTAATGAGATCAACTGTTTGCATCTGTGAAATGTGAGCAGTTCACTGTCTGTAGGACATTGCAATTTCTCTATAAACAAAAGAAACAAACAAGCTGCAAAATCACATTTTTATTGATGTATCAAAAAAAAGGTTTTGAACCAGCAACGTACAGGGAAGTGCATGGTGTCAAACAAAACATATCACTCGGTCCAAAATGTTCAATAGTACATTTTACATAGTATAACACTGTATAAATTTACTTGTGCACATACACAAGAAAGAAACCTAGTCATCTCATTTTATGAGGTGAATTCTTTATTTCAGATTCAGATACAGTACAAGTTCAAACGCTAATGTAGCTGCCTGGTAACAGTTAACTAGTGTTGGCACATAAAGATTAGATGTTTAGCTTAATTTGCAGAAAAGTGGAAAAGCCCACAAGTAATTTTGTGTTTTTGGTTTGTGTGTGAGTCTTCAGTTGCTTTAGGTTTTTGATGTGAGTGAGGCAATCTGTAGAGGAGAGATTCAGTGGCCGAGGCTGCGACAGCCCGGCTGTTGGAGGTGGTAGGAGTGATGTTGGACTCCTTGGCGAACACGGTTCTGGCGTTGAATAGCATTGCGGGACACATGGTGCCGTTCTGCCAAAACCTTAGCCTGTGTCATCTTAGCTATAGCTTTAGGCTTGGAAAAAGAGCTGAACATGGACTGAGCGCTGGTCACGGTGCTCCTGCTTTGTGCTACGGGCTCTGCATCTGCAACGCTAGCCAGAAACATAAAATAAATGGACAGTTATGGTTTTCCTTATTGTCTGCATATAACATTTATAAAAATACACAGTTACAGTGGTACATTAAACACTGCCAGTTTAAAATACTACTAATATTAATGCTTGCTTTAAGATTTTATCACATGTTTTGAATCCCTTAATAGGCTGGCATCATCATATCCTGCTGATCTCTTAACACCTTATGCTCCCTTACGGTCACTGAGATCTGCTGATGCAGCTGGGTTGGAGGTTGAGCTTTCTCATTTTTACTCTTTGGCTTTCAAACCAGAGTGAGAGCTTAGGTATTTAGGCTTCTGTATTATCCTTTGGATATCTTTACTGATGTGTGTGGGCATGGGTGTGTGTATGTTGTATCTTATATTTTATTGTCCTGTTTCATGTGCACCACTTTGGTCATCTTTGTTGTTTTAAACGTGCTTTATTAAAAAAAAATTGGCCTACTTTCAGACAGTCTTCTCTGAATCTCTGTATGTCAGTGACAGCAGATATACATAACATGGTCATCTCAGGCACATAACTCTGGCTATCAGCACAGATGCCCCACCTACAGACTATTCAAACCTTTTGTTTACATGAGGCAGCCAATCAGAGCAAAGATGTCTAAAAAAGAGGGTGTAAAGAGGCTGCATTAGACCCACTATAAGATAAATAAGGATTACTTTGCATTGTGAATCATCTTTACTTTACTACAGTTAAAGAATATTATTATGGAGCCAGAGATTAGCTTAATAGGTCCATTTATTGAAGTATTTTACCATCAAATATAATACAGAAAAGAAAAAACCCAACAACAACGAATAAAAGCATGCAATGGCCTTACCAGTCAGTTTCCATGTCTGTTCCTTGAGGAACAGAGCTGGATGGTTGACTGTCAGCCAACGTTGCATCCTGGTTTTCTGCTGAACCTGCCTCTGTGAAGACGAAGTTGACCTCAGTTATATGACTGGGTAATAACCCAGTGTATCCCAAGCATTGTACTCGCGTGTTAAAACAAACACTTGATATCAAGGTGTGCAGTTCACGAACTCAATAAATAACAGATGAGCTATATATGTTATATTATTGACAGACGCTGCGTGACTGACCTTGGTGAGTGACAACATGCCACCCTTCCTCCAACGCGTCTCCAGCCTTGACATCTTCGGGGGTCTCCTCCTCTCTTCCAAAAAGCATAAGGGTGATTGTTCTGAACATGTCTGTTCTAGTCCGTCTTCTTTGTTCTGCGCGGTGCTCGGGTGTTTGAAGGCTCTTCAGCTGCTGTGGGCAAGAAAAAAAATCAGAATGCATAAAATATTATCACTTCCTGATTTAATTCAACACACTCCTTGATCCCTCCCTCACTGTTTGGGAGCGGGTGATGCCATGCGAACCCTTTTCCCATATTACTTGTAACAGATTCAAGCAGTCTCAGGTCAGCTGACTGGGCTGTCCAATGAAATTTTTAGTAGTTTGATGGTTTGAATAAGAATGCCCACTCCCCAAGAATTTCATTGTTAGTGTCCATCTGTTTCTAGATACATGGGGGAGGGGCTCTTTTCATCAAACATCTGACCAGTGGGAAGCTTCTGCACTTAATTCATAAAGATGTGTTTCATATTTTTGTATAAATGTATGAAAATGAAAACACTGCAGAGATTATATAATTGAATCATATTGTCATCTCTTCTCACTGCCTGAATTCAGTATAAGATGCATTTCTTGTACATTGTTCCATGTCTTTCGCTCACCCGGCGTCCTCATTTACAATAACAGAAGATTATATCGTATCAATCAAATCAAATCAGATGAAACTACCTTAGACAGCCAGCAGTGCCTATCAGTCCAACGCAATAACAAGCGAACGATATGTAGCTTTATGACAACAATTAAAATGTAGGTTATCTATTTCCCGTCTACGTTATGCAGCCTATGAGTGCAGATCTGCAGTGTCCTTACCTGCGCTTTCTCAGTTTGACTCGCAGATCATTGTGGAGTTTCAGCTGGGTTCATATATTCAAAATAAGCCTATAAATACTACAATGCACCTCAACGCGACTGTTGTTTTGGATTTAAAATATTCAACCGATCGCTTAATACCAGATCCGCCCATATCCCCGCCCACCAGGAGCAAATCACCAATCAGAGGCCGTGGAGTGAGCTCGTCGTTTTGATTTGAGTTTAGTCAAAGATTAAATGTTTCTGTCAAGATAATTCCCCTCAATTTTGATTTTATTTTATGTTTTTAATGTAACATTTACGTTTGATGTTCTGTTCAGCTTTGTAAATCACTTCAATACAAACTACACCAACGTAACTTGTGTGTATTTAGCTGCATGACTAAAGAAACTTACAGGGCGCTGACATTTCGGGTTATTATCGCAAATATTCTGCTCACTAACTCAAACGTCTAACTCAGAATTGAGGAAATAGCTTGAAATTTAGAGGGGGTTTTTTTCGTCGATATTGTGACGTTATAACACGAACATTTGACTTTTGGGGGCAAAAAAAGTGTTTTGCATGGGAATAAGGCATCTTTTCATAAGCGGAAACACGCTTAGAGTATTTTCATGCGCCACAGAACTGGACAGATATTGGTGTTGTGTCTCCACCTATTGGTTTGTTAAAATGGTATGGGAAGTTAACGCATTCTTTACGTCCCTAGCCATTGGTCCATATTACTGGGTGTTTCATTAAATAAATGGCCTAAATAAATAAATAAGTATTTAACTTTCAACAATCTATTTAATTCGCAGTTAAATATTAACACGTGTACTAAAAACGCTGTATCTTTTGTGAACGTGTCTAAGTCTGAAATTCAACTAGATCCTATAGTAAAGCTGAACGCCAATCAAAGCGCACAGCCTATGGCATAGACCTTTTTGAAACACTGACAATCCGTGCTCACTTTTATATGTGTGTGCGGCTTCACAGTCGGCTTCTTTGTGGGCATCGATGATCGGTTCGTTGTCCGTGATGTGCAGGACAAACACATGCGTGAAATGTACACAAAAAAATGACTGTATGGATGTGTGGTTAAATCTGTCAGGTATATTCAATTTCAGTGTTCTTAAATCAGGAGACTATGCTTTACTCCAGGATTTCTACCTACCGGTAGAACAAAGTGATCATTACTACTTTTTATCATCTACGTCATTCATGAATCTGTTGTTTTGTGTTATTGTGTGTTATCGGTAATCATCTTGTTTTTAAATCGTGGATTATTATATCACGTTTGCTGTTCAAACATGCACAACGTTCTTCTTAGTTTGTTTAAAGCTGTCTTTTCACGGGTGACATAACTTGGATGACAGAATAAGACAGCTTTGAAAGCAACGTGGTTTCACACGGCGTGAATGGTCACATAGTTTTACTTCCTTTCTTCCAGGAGATGGTGCCGTTACTCTGCTGACGTTGATCTACGGCCCTCAAAGTGATAAACTGGCATACAGTTCATTGTATATCAAGCTGCAGCTTTCTTAAAACTGAAGGTCCGATGACACTTTAAACCAAGTCAAGATGTCGTTTCACAATAGCAGCCAGTGTGTTTTCAAATCAACATATGGTAATTCTCACGTTTGCTTGGAATTATCGTTGCGGTGTTATTATTACGTATATATGTGGTCAGATGGTTATATCCTTCTGTATCTATAATTATATGAGCTTAATAGATGGCAAATTGTCATCACACCTCCACGTATCTGCATCATTACACCACAGAGCGCCACAGTCACCCGAGCTGCCATTTACATGCATGTCAATAAAACAATTCGCTGTGGTTCCTTCACCTTTTCTTGTCTGCGGCTCAGCACCGCCGGATTCCTGTGGAAAGGCTGTGAGGCTCATGTTTTTGTTGTCGTAAAGCGTGTTGAGCGTGAAGGCTTCTTTCTGAGCACTTGAGCGGCGATATGTGAGGTGGGAAGGTGGGGAGGGCCCTCGGGGTGAGCACACCCCTACTTGCCTGTGTCAGAGTATTTCAGAACAGAGGCCAGTATTTAGAGACTCTTCATGGAAGCTGTACATATGACTTTTTGCTGAAGTTCCACTTTTACTTTTGGGGCTTTTGGAGGACTTTTTTTCTGTTTCCCACGGATCCGCAGACCAAGATTATAAGCGACTTTTTCGTCTTCTAGAAACTGTGCGTCGTGACCACAGGGTACTTTTACGCACAGTTGCTACACCCTCAAAGAAGGACAATGCCTCGATCTTTCTTGGTCAAGAAATACTTCGCTAAGCAGAAGCCAAACTACAGTGAACTGGAATGCCAGAATGGTGAGTTACGAGGTTGTTTATCCCTATAATGAATTATGAAAGCATCCTTACATAATCGTCGCAAATGAGGCATGAAACTGTTCCTTTTTCTAACTGTAGAAGTAAAGTTCAAGTCGAATGTAAGAAAATTTTCTAAATGTGTTGTAAGTCTGGTCCGACTACAAACCAGTCTATTCCCCGTTCAAGTTGGGACCCGTTAGATGCACTTTACCCCCCCTTCCTGCACCCAGACAGAGCTCCATTCATGTTACAAGCCCTTGTGAATACGTGGGAGGAAGCGGGCCACAGAGCCTTCCCATGGTTCTAACTTTATACTCAGTAAATCTTGAGGAAAAAAACCCAAGAAGAACGCAGAACCTAAATCAGTCAAGAAGAGAATTCGTGCAGTCAATAAGAGTAGATAAAATTGTTTTCAGAGAATGGATTTACTTTTAGATTTCAGTAATGCCTGTACAAGCTTAATATTTAACTTTTGTAAGCTTTCCAACACTGGCTGTAAAATCATACTCTTTCCTTAACAGACACTTGTTTGGAGAAGTATACTCTTGCTGATCTCTCATCAGTGAACACCACTTCCACTGCAACCTGCTTCACCACAGGTTTGGTGTGGGATCTGAGTGTTCTCCCCACCCTTTACCTGCCAGCCTCCCAAACGGAGCCCTCTGCCAACACAGGGCCCCTGGACCTCAGCTCCCCATCCAGCCTCAGCAGCAATGCCAGCAGCAGTGGAGAGGAAGATGAGGGGCGCACCTCGGACCCCCCTAGTCCTGAACCTGTGCACACGTATGGCCCTCGCCAGCGGATGAAATGCACCGGAGTCATAGCTCATATCAGTCCCCCAGAGGAGGAAGAAGAGAGAGAGACCCCTGCCACAGCTGCCAGGCCAGCTTTCCTCTGCAAACACTGCCCCAAAGAGTACACCAGCCTGGGGGCTCTGAAGATGCACATCCGCTCACACACTTTGCCCTGCGTTTGCACCACCTGCGGCAAGGCTTTCTCCAGGCCGTGGCTGCTGCGCGGTCACATCCGCACGCATACAGGTAAGACCCATTTTCACACATATTGAACAACACTATAAGGCATCTGGCACATCTCCAATGAATTGTTGACACATGAATGAAGAAATCTGTTACTGAAAATTTGTTGCTCTGCACATGAGTTGACGTCATTGTTAGTCAGCAGGTCACTCCCTTATCATTCAGACTATGGAGTGAGCCAGCAGGATATCCATGACAATCAATGTGATGAGCTTAACACTCAATCAGCAGACATTATCACACAGGAAAGCCCTCTGTAGACCTTGCACTCATTGATTACACATTTTGTTTAATGTCTCGACAACAATGACTCGTCTGCTAATTATCTTACCACTACTGTTGGTTATCATGGCAGAATGGAGGGACAAAAGGTTTAAGGAAAGCCCGAGGGCTCCCTGCTATCACTGAGCACTTAGTACCTGCAGCAACTTGTTAGTGTAATCTCATTTGGCCCTGATTAAATCATGCTAATTCAGTCAGTCTCTGACCCCACCGGTCTACCATGTGATTCTTTATTATCTTCACAATGTGACTGTTGTGTGTGAGGTGTTAGTGGAAAGCTTTTGTGAACTCAGAGATGCCCAAGTTGTGTCACTGTATAGGATTTTTAGTCACATCTAGAGGGGAGTTCCAGTGAAGTCAAATGTTTCCAAACTTTTCCCTGCAGGTGAGCGCCCATTTTCCTGCCCCCACTGCAACCGGGCCTTCGCCGACCGCTCCAATCTACGGGCTCATCTGCAGACCCACGCCGAGGTGAAGAAGTACCAGTGCAGCGTGTGCTCTCGCACCTTCAGCCGCATGTCACTGCTGCAGAAACACAGCTCCTCGGGGTGCTGCTCCACTTCGGTGTGAGACGGCCTGAAGGGAGACAGAGGGGACCCACTCAGAGCTCAGGAGGGCTTGCAGCCGTGGAGAAGAGGTTTTCACAAGCCCGGTTGCCCTGTTGAGGACCTATAAGGCCACAAAGAGCATGAAATGGCCTGCTTTATGAGACCTGGATGGAATTAAACCTCATCGCGGATCTGACTTTACAAGCCTCTTTTTCACCATTAAAAAAACAGCTGACAAGCTGTTTTTTTTTTTTTTTTAATATAGTCCAAGGTCTTGAGGCTGGACCAAATCTGAACTGCACTATGCAGACACTCACTTGATATCAGCTCCTATGTTGCTATTGCGCCCATTCCAAACACCAAATATGTAGCGAACTCATTGGGTTAAGAGGTGTTCTTTCCTGTCTCTGTCCTGGTGCCGGTCAGCTCAGGATCATGGCCGAGACACAGCTGCTCAGAGGTAGGGGTGCGTGGGTGGAATAAATCTCTTAGCGTGTCTCAAAACACACACACAGACACACAATTGAATGCACACACAGCTGTCCTCGGTACTGTGGTGTAGATAGACGAGGTGCTAACAGGTGCTACAGCCCTGACCTTCGCTGGTTGATAGCAGGTGACTTCCACTGCCCTTGGTTTGCTTAAGAAAAAAAGAGGAAGCATGTCATCACAAAAGAATGGCACCAGTTAGTGTTTTCTTCACCAGTTGGGGATAATTTTAAGCCTCTATTTTGGCTACATCCAAACCTTCTCTTTAATCTGATGTGTTTAGGAGATAGGAAAAGCCGTTTCGTCTGTTATTTTCCAAAGGAGTTTCACTGTGCAGCTCTGCCATGCATTCTAGGTTACCACAGTGTTAATAATGTCACCCAAAGCCATATAACTCAAATAAATACGTGCCTTGAAATTATATTATTTTTGAAACCAAAATGTGCCTTGTGTTTTTACCTCATTTAGTAGTCGTGGCTTTGAAAAAATGATTGCAGTATTAGTAGAAATTAGTTCTATAAAGTTTTAAAATGTAAAAAGGCTGGGACCAAAGAATTTTATAGTTTACAGCATGGAGACGTGCTTGCCTATGACGTGATGAGGACCCTGTAAGTGGACAATGCAAAGATGAATTGTTTTTTTAAACTTTCCTGAACATTTTATGGCTGTGTTTAATAGTGCAATGTGCAAGTGATGCGTTATGTCATATTTTTGTGCTATGCTTGTGTGTTCACTTCCTATTCCCTGTATGTCGCAGCTGATATTCTTTCATTCAATAAAGTAATTTATGTTTATTAAAACTTGCGAACCGGCTGTTTTATCTCCGCTTCCATGTGACGAAACGAGCGCGGCCGAGAAGTGTTGGTTCATGAAAGTCTGTTTGATCATTAACTGGGACATTTCTGCTCAGCGCCTTGTAATTAGCGAGCAAAATGACCAGGATGTTGAAACTGAACTGCAGATGTGCAGGTGAACACACTGTGCTGATGATGGATGGGAACAACTGAATGCACCTGCTTCCAGTTTGCACCTGCCATTTACTTCTCGTTGTCACTGTGCAAACATTACTGGCTATGTGAGTATACAGTTAAAAGAACTCGAGCAAAAAAGTCAACTTCTGTTTCCCCCTGCTATCCAGCCCAAGACTGAACATTAATTCATATGTGCTTACCTACCTTTTTAAAATGATCTTATAGGGGATTTCTTATTAGGTCTACTTGATTGCAATGTAAATATATTGTTCCCTCTCTGGGAAGAGTATTACATTCTCCTCTTCCTCTGCCTAGACAGTGAGTCAGAGACTGTTTAGCTTTAGTTCCCATGTCTCTCGTGCTCACAGTCAGTAAGTCAGGCCACTAGTCAAGCCAGCAGTCAGTCAGTTAGTTGGAGTTGGTGTGCGTGGGCTGAGGCCCAGCTGGGCCAGCGCAGGGTGAGGTAAGGTGTTCCACGGCAAAGTTCCTTATTTCCTTTTGAGTCAGCTACCAGCCAGGACGCCTTCTGCAGCATGTAACGGTGACTCACTCACCTCACGCACTCCTCAAATGAGATTGCTTATGCAAATTCTTAAACATCTGTGGACAAACACCAACAACCTCCAACATGGAAATAATGTGAGAATTTTGTTAGAGGATGTGGCTGATTGTGGCTCCTTTTGCCCTCGTGTGTCTTAGTTATTGTGCTCTTGGATAAAAGCACTATTAAAAGATCAGCTGTTGGATGTTAGCTCAAACTATTTTGATGATGTCAGCTGGTATGGCCCGAGGTCAGGGTGTTAGCTCTGGCAGCAGACACAATTGAAACAAGTCCCCAAATTAAACATTTTCCTCTGTTTTTTTTCTTAATTGGCTTTTCCTGATGATTTTGATCTCTGTCATATTTCTCATCATCTAAGATTTATAGGATACTGCAACAATATATGATATGTGTATCCAGGAGAAACGAAGGCCTTTCCGGTTTTATTTATTTTTGTTCTAAATGTTTTGAACCTTGGACAAATCTGGCTTTCCTCTATCCTTTATAACTAGGTCAGAATTTTCCCAGATAGTGTGGAGCCTTATACATTTCCTGTATAAACACACACGCACATTTCAATTCGTTGCTCCATCACAAGTTTTTGTACTTCTTTCTGCCTTTTTATAGAGAATTAAAAACACAACATGCTCCCCTTCCCTTGTTCCTCGGGGAGAGTGGAGGCCTGGATCTGAAATCTGAGAACGTTTTCCTGCTGTGTGCTTTACAGTGCCAGAGCACTCACTGTAATTTACCAAAAGTGGCTGCTATTTATGCCATAAAGCATGTGTTTAACATTCCTGAACCCCACTGTGTTTGTGTATTCCTCGCTCACTCGCTTGCGCTCTCCCACTCACTCTCTGCCTCCTTCTACTGCTGTATGTCTATTTATGTGTGGGTGTGTTTGTGTGTGTGTGTGTGTGCGAGTAGTAAGTGGAAATGGTCCCTACAGAGCAGCAGCCCTTTCCCTCTTCACAGGAGGATCATCTCTCCCCCTCTGAGACAAGGCGGACAGGAAGTGGGAGTTTACATTGGCCTACTTTACCCAAAAAAGCAGCCCTGGGTCGAGAAGCTAAAGCGCTCATGTGGTGTTTTTTTTTCTTTTTCTTTTTTGGCTTCTGCAATGTGCCAGCACCGTGTCCCATCCCCCCCCCCCCCCCCCGCTGTACCCCCCCTGG
>VOQK01003097.1:0-12166 GCA_015052645.1 Benitochromis conjunctus | reverse complement strand
AAGCATTATTCAGTCATGCTTTCTGTGATACGACACTCACACTCTTTTCACCTTCTTCCTTTACAGCAAGGTCCTGCGACCAAAACTGGGGTGAGTTTAGCAGCGAAGTAAACACAGGTGTCAAAAATACTTTGAGATGGCATTTTTTTATATTTCACTTTTTTTTCTCCGCAGGGGACTCTGGAGGATCAGATCATTGAGGCGAATCCTGCCATGGAGGCGTTTGGTAATGCCAAAACGCTGAGGAATGACAACTCATCCCGATTTGTGAGTAACTGGGAACTATACTTAGTCTAAAACAGAGTTTATGGATTGAAACAGGTTTGGAATTCTCTTAATGGTGATTATTTATTTTAACACTCGTTGATTTCTTACTTCTGCAGGGTAAATTCATTAGGATCCACTTTGGACCTACTGGCAAACTGGCCTCAGCTGATATTGACATATGTGAGTAAATGAAAGCCCAGAGTGATTAAAACCAAACCGTTCTCAGTTTGTTTCATGTCCCACACAAACATGTCCTTCAGATCTTCTGGAAAAATCCAGAGTTATATTCCAGCAGCCCGGTGAGAGAAGCTACCACATCTACTACCAGATCATGTCACAGAAGAAACCAGAACTCTTAGGTTAGTTACTCTGGTTACTTTGGATATGTAGATACTGTGTACTACTGCAGATCTGCAAAATGATTTGAAAATACTTTTTTCTCCAGACATGCTGCTGGTGTCATCCAACCCGTATGACTACCACTTCTGCTCCCAGGGTGTGACGACTGTGGAGAACCTGGACGATGGACTGGAGCTGATGGCCACTGATGTAAGATTTTATCCTCCCTTCACTGAGAAAATAATTGGTACGCTGAATAGATTTGCAAAGTTGTGAGCTTTGCTTTCTTGGTCTCTTACAGCGTGCCATGGACGTCTTGGGCTTCTTACCAGAGGAGAAGTACGGCTGCTATAAAATAGTCGGAGCCATCATGCACTTTGGCAACATGAAATTCAAGCAAAAGCCGCGCGAGGAACAGGCGGAGGCCGACGGCACTGAAAGTAAGAACCTGTAGTCTGCGGGGAGTCGGCATAAAAGTACTAGAAGCAACAGCGCAGTTACAACAGCGGTCATGTTTCACTCATTTTTCATCTCTCTGCTGCTACCAGGTGCAGACAAAGCCTCCTACCTGATGGGAGTCAGTTCAGCTGACCTCATCAAGGGCCTCCTCCACCCGAGGGTGAAGGTGGGAAATGAATATGTTGTGAAGGGACAAAATGTTGAACAGGTGAGGAGACGCAGTCTCTGATGGCTGTGTTTTTGTTTAGCATAAAGAGGCATCATCCACCCCATAATAATCATATAAACATCTATCGGTAGAGTAAAAAATCAGTGGTTGCTGTCCTACCGCTAGGCTAATGGAAGGACTGCTTCTTAATCCTCAGTCAATACACTCACCTCTCAACACACACACTAGAATATGGTATCCAAGCAACAGAGGCCATCCACGTGAATGACAGTATTCCTTCTTTGTGTGTGTGTGTGTGTGTGTAACTGTGCGTGGGTGCTGAAGGTTACCTATGCAGTCGGAGCTTTAGCCAAAGCCACGTATGATCGCATGTTCAAATGGCTCGTGGGGCGCATCAACCGGACCCTGTACACCTCCCTCCCTCGCCAGTACTTCATAGGAGTCCTGGACATTGCAGGGTTTGAGATCTTTGATGTGAGTTGATCTGCATGAAAATTCAAATAACAATCAATACAGATGAAAGTTGAAAAAAATCAAACCAGTTCAGCACTTTGCGTGATCATATGTCGGTTTATAACCTGCTTGTTCCTCACCGTAGCTCTCACTGTGATGACTCGGCAACGCTGCAGGCTGACCTGTAACAGTTTCTCCTGTTTTTCATGCTCCTGTGGC
The DNA here is from genome assembly GCA_015052645.1 of Benitochromis conjunctus. NCBI lineage: Eukaryota > Metazoa > Chordata > Actinopteri > Cichliformes > Cichlidae > Benitochromis > Benitochromis conjunctus. The sequence goes on along the minus strand of VOQK01003097.1, from coordinate 10,260 downwards.
GTCTCCTCTGAACACCTGTTCTTTTTTTCTTTCTTTCTTTTTTCATTGTAGCTCAACAGCTTTGAGCAGCTGTGCATCAACTTCACAAATGAGAAACTGCAACAGTTTTTCAACCACCACATGTTCATCCTGGAGCAGGAAGAGTACAAGAGAGAGGGCATCGAATGGACCTTCATCGACTTCGGGCTGGACCTTCAAGCGTGCATTGATCTCATTGAAAAGGTGAGCACAGAGTTGCACTCCTACAGCCTAAATGTGAGGGTTTATAGAGACTAACATGCTGTGTTTGGTGCAGCCGCTGGGCATCATGTCCATCCTTGAAGAGGAGTGTATGTTCCCAAAGGCTTCAGATAACAGCTTCAAAGCCAAGATGTATGACAATCACCTTGGCAAGTCACCGAACTTCCAAAAACCACGGCCAGACAAGAAGCGCAAGTTCGAGGCCCATTTTGAACTGGTGCACTACGCTGGAGTAGTAAGTTGGTTTTCACAAGAGCAATTCTACAAGATAACATTTTACATTTAATACATTAACTGTTTATTCATTCGCGTTTTGTTTGTTTACTTGTAGGTACCGTACAATATTTTTGGCTGGTTAGACAAAAATAAGGACCCACTGAATGAAACGGTGGTGGCTTGTTTCCAAAAGTCTGCCAACAAGCTGCTCGCTTCTCTGTATGAGAATTACGTTGGCTCTGACTCAGGTACAGTTTGGACTAAAGTGGATGAATAAATTGTGTTTTAATCATTTATGAGTTTAGTAATCCTTCCTTTAACACCCTTGCAGCGCCCGAGCCCAAGGCAGGTAGCAAGGAAAAGAGGAAGAAGGCAGCCTCCTTCCAGACTGTGTCCCAGCTTCATAAGGTGAGGCTGATGTGGCTGCTGCAGGGCTTGTGAAAAAACTCACTGTAGGTGAAAGCGAACGGATCGAGAGGGTTTAATGCAGGTGTTTAGTGCAAAATTGTGGACATCACTGGAGCGTGGGGACGGAGGCAGTTAAGACTTGCAGTGATGTTTAGGGCAATGATCACATGAACATCACTTTAAGTCTGTGCTGGCTCCTCTCTTCTTTACTTCAAGGATTTCTCACGTGAGCGTCACAGAGTAGCAGGTTTTGCATGGTTGGTGTCTTTGGTATTGTTTGGAATGATTTACGTTTTAACAGAATATTCAAAGTATTTTTATTCACTCGTTTGTTTGGATTTGCTGTGATTCTTTGTTCCTGCAGGAAAATCTGAATAAGCTGATGACCAACCTCCGGAGCACGCAGCCCCATTTTGTTCGCTGCATCATCCCTAATGAGACCAAGACTCCAGGTAAACAGAAACGTAATCATCACATGTTACCAGCTGATAAAAACAATATGGACTTTTGGACAATACGACTCATGTTAGAAACTTGCTCTGCACAGGGATCATGGATGCATTTCTTGTGCTTCACCAGCTGCGCTGTAACGGCGTGCTGGAAGGCATCAGGATCTGCAGGAAGGGTTTTCCCAACCGGATCCTCTACGCCGAGTTCAAGCAGCGGTAAGATATGCGCACACATCACTCAGATCACATTAGGGATATCACGGTGCTATCATGGTCCTTATGTTGTTGTTGTTGTAATCATTCAATCAGCTACCGCATCCTGAACCCACACGCCATCCCAGATGATAAGTTTGTGGACAGCAGGAAAGCGGCAGAGAAGCTGCTGGCCTCCCTGGACATCGACCACGGCCAGTATAGATTTGGACACACAAAGGTGAGAGGCGGCAGCTTGTGTGTGTGTGCTGTATTTCTATTTTTTTTTTTCAAGTTTCTAATAATTTATACACAATACATTTTTTAAGATTAAATTCAAAAAGTACATAAAGTACTCCATATACATGTTTACACACAAAGGCATCAATGAAAATTAATAATAATATTTAATCAAAGTGCTAATAAAATGTAGAATACTGATTTTTTTAAATATTAGCTATTAAACAATTAAACAATTCAAATGTATTTATTTACAAGAATTCTGTGTTTTTCTTTAATACACATATTAAAGAAAAACACATATATATGAATATATTTTTAGTTAGTACATTTTTATCGTGGCTGTATTGCTTGCAGGGCTGTGTGAAAGTTAAAATGACTTTAGAAATTGAAAGTTTACTGAGCATGCGATTATGCATATAGAAATCTTTGTAATCCACACTTTAAAAAAAAAAAAAAATTCTAATTAAAACACTGTTTCGTTTCATGTAGGTGTTCTTCAAAGCAGGCCTGCTGGGTCACCTCGAAGAGATGAGGGACGAGCGTTTGGCCAAAGTCTTGACGCTGTTCCAGGCGGCCGCACGTGGCAAAATCATGAGGATGGAGCTCCTGAAGATTATGGAACGGAGGTAAAAAAAAAAGTAATTTTGTTCATTGCTCTAAAAGAATAGAAACAGTGTTATTGGGCACAAGTCTTCGAGCGCCACCTCACAGGAAGGTGAGGACCAAAAAGCAGACCTCCAACAGTTGCTCCTGCGAACAGGTTTAATAGCAACCCGGTGAGCCACGAGCCCCCCGGCCTGTGATACACTATACCTTATCGCTCACTCCCTCGCTCAAGTATGTTTGGCATGCAAGGGCAGTGTTATCGGCGTGTGTGAGGCGTGTGCTTGTCCTTCTATGGTTATCAGTTATGCGTGTGGCCCTGCTGTTAATAAGGGCTGCATGCCCCCCTCATCTCTCTCCTGCACACCCCACGCTCGCAGGTCTCTGGCCATTCTCTCCCTCCGTTTTCTCTAAATGAAACAATGCGGACGGTGTCCTCAGAGCCAGGTGGCGACATGTGTCAAGTGGCAGCTGCTTGGGGCCTCCCTAAAAATACAACCATCGCCCCCCGGCCTGCCTTCACCCCTTCCCTGGATGCCCGATGGCCCCTGGCCCCTTTTGTCCACGGCGCCTGTACTTCTAAGTGTGTGCATTGATGGGATATGTGGCGGGTGACAGAGGATTAAAGCTGGCTGTCGGACAGAGGGCTTTAGTTTCTAAATAAACACAAACGCTCACCTTTGAGAGGCATCCGGCATGGAGTCATGTCAAAAATGCAATCAGCTCCTCCCCCTCCCCTCCCCCTCCTGCTCCTGTACAACCGCCACTCAGTCACCTCCCAACCCTTGCAAGCGCACGCTCACCCAAACCCTCTAAACATTGACGAGAAGTCCTTGACTAATCTGCTCCGGGTCCATATTTAGGGCTGTGAGACACCATCCTACTGAGACTAAATCAATCTGGCTACCCTGTTTGGCCAGAGTCGTGAAACATCAAAAGCAGCATTAGGTGTTTGATTTCATGTGGCATCCATCTGTGTATGATTAGATACAAGGCAGTGGATACTCGCAGGGTTAGTGCCAAAAAATCAAGCGCCAAGAAGAAGTCGATAAATAAACGGGGAAAGCCCGGGATGAATCTTCCTGACCTAACCGCTCTGTAACATTTAAGATTTAACTTTAACTTTGCATCCATTGAACCTTCAAGCAGAAGTAGCATCGTGTTGCTCCACTGAGCCAACGCTGAGGCGGCTCAGTGGAGGACTAAGTATGAAACTTTAGCTATTTAATATATCCATTTCTGTAAGCTTTCTATTTCAACTGCTTATCTGTAGCTTTTAGCTGTTGAAACCATTTATTCTACACCTTTTATTCATTTCAAATATCTCACTTTTAACTTTAGCTTTCTAGTTGAAAATATTATTCTCTTTACTCGATTTAGCTGATTAAATGCTCCCAGTAGAAATGATCACAAAGTATTTTAAGTAAATCTAAACTCAGTTTAGATTTACTTAAAATTTATTGAAATAAAATTAAAACTACACAAATGTACTTCATGTTTATTCATATAAATATGTAGAAAATATCTTTAGTTCCAGACAAATTGTCACATGACTGTGACGTGGTTGCCTTCAAAAGTGTTATTTGTGTTGTGAGATCCGTTCTGAAAGTTTAGCTCTGGTAAAAACATCGTCATCTTAAAGCTGTATAAGCATTAAAACTAATAGTAAAAATGGTCGAACACTAAAACAGTTTTTTTGTCATTCAAATTATTTTAAATAAAATTAGTTTAGTTACACAGGTTTTAAACGAAGCTCCTGGCAGCTGCAAAGTAAAGGATTTCCCTTTTCTCTGTAACATTTCAGATTTGCTTTTAATTTCACAAGAAATGTACTGAGAAGAGCTTTTGTTGTTGTTTTTAGAGAGGCTCTGATGATCATCCAGTGGAACATCCGGGCCTTCAATGCTGTCAAACACTGGCCCTGGATGAAGCTCTTCTTCAAAATAAAGCCCCTCCTGAAGAGCGCCGCTAACGAGAAAGAGCTGGCGTCTCTGAAGGAGGAGCTGGCCAAGCTGAAGGAAGCTCTGGAAAAATCTGAAATGAAACGGAAGGAGCTGGAAGAGCGGCAGGTCAGCCTGATCCAAGAGAAGAATGACCTCTCTCTACAGCTGCAAGCCGTAAGTGTTTCTCCTGATGTGCGGTATTCACACAGTCAGCCTTTACAAACACTGGCGTAGTGAGAAATTCGCTAAAGATGTACTTTTTCTTCCTCACAGGAGCAGGATAACCTGGCAGATGCTGAGGAACGCTGTGACCTGCTCATCAAGACTAAGATCCAGCTGGAGGCCAAAGTCAAGGAAATCCTGGAAAGGCTGGAGGACGAAGAAGAGATGAGCTCTAATGTGCTCGCTAAGAAGCGCAAGCTGGAGGATGAGTGTGCCGAGCTGAAGAAGGATATAGACGATCTGGAGATCACCCTGGCTAAAGTGGAAAAGGAGAAGCATGCCACTGAGAACAAGGTAAGAAAAATGGATGAGAAAGAGCAGTAAGCTTCCTCCAGGGGGCGCTAAAAGGCCAAGAAAGGACCACAGCATGTGCACAGTGAGTGAGTTCAGTTTCTCACTGCCTGCCTGTTAAACTCATTTTTAACCTTTTTATTTCGCAGGTGAAAAACCTCATTGAGGAAATGGCGGCTCTGGATGAAACCATACTGAAGCTGACCAAGGAGAAGAAGGCTCTTCAGGAGGCTCATCAGCAGACTCTGGATGACCTACAGGCAGAGGAGGACAAAGTCAACACTCTGACCAAAGCAAAGGCTAAGCTGGAGCAACAAGTAGATGATGTGAGTTTAAGAAAAAGCACAGAAGAAAAATACTGTTTACACTATTAAGTCTATGTATAAACTGGTAAGATGTTTTCTTTCTGTGGTTCATCAGCTGGAAGGCTCTTTGGAACAAGAGAAAAAGCTACGTATGGACCTGGAACGAGTCAAACGTAAGCTGGAGGGAGATCTAAAACTCTCCTTAGAGTCTGTGATGGACCTGGAGAATGACAAACAGCAACTTGAAGAGAAGCTGAAAAAGTGAGGATTGTCCCATAGTCACAGATAAACATGATCCGATCTTTTAAGCTATAAAGAGTGAATGATAAAGAACGATTCCCGAACATTTTTTCCACCAGAAAAGACTTTGAAATGAACGAAATGAGCACAAGGATTGAAGATGAGCAAGCATTGGCCAATCAACTTCAGAAGAAGATAAAGGAGCTGCAGGTGAAAATGAGCCTTAATTTCCAGTAGAGCAGATGTGAGCCACCATCACAAAGTAACTGACTGTCGCTTTTCTCCAGGCTCGTACCGAGGAGCTGGAAGAGGAGCTAGAGGCCGACAGGGCTTACAGGGCTAAAGTGGAGAAGCAGCGCGGGGATGTGGCCCGTGAGCTGGAGGAGCTGAGCGAGCGCCTGGAGGAGGCCGGTGGAGCCACCTCGGCCCAGATCGAGATGAACAAGAAAAGAGAGGCGGATTTTCTGAAGCTGCGGCGGGACCTGGAGGAAGCCATGCTGCACCACGAGGCAACCACTGCAGCTTTGCGGAAGAAGCATGCCGACACGGTCGCAGAGCTGAGCGAGCAGATTGACAGCCTGCAGAGGGTTAAGCAGAAACTGGAGAAAGAGAGGAGCGAGGCCAAGATGGAGGCCGATGACCTGGCCTCGACTGTGGAGCAGCTCTCCAAGGGCAAGGTATAGATAGAGATTTAAACTACTATGGAAATTCCATTTATATCTGTGCGCGAAATCAAAGAATTTCTATCTACTCAACAGGCGACTTCAGAAAAGACGTGTCGACTCTATGAAGATCAAATGAACGAGGCAAAAGCCAAGGTGGAGGAGCTCCAGAGGCAGCTCAGTGAAACCAGCACACAAAAGGCCCGTGCTCAGGCTGAGAGTGGTAAGAGGCTGTAATTTAATCCAAAAATCTCACGGATTTCATTGACTCATACGAATTGCCTGTAACTGCTCTGCTCCACTGTGCAGCCGAGCTGGGCAGGAAACTTGAAGAGCGAGAGGCCATGGTGTCCCAGCTCCAACGGGCCAAAAACTCCTTCAGCCAGAGTGTGGAGGAGCTCAAGAAACAGCTTGAGGAAGAGAATAAGGTCAGCTCCAAATTTATCAGTTCATCAGTCAAAGTTTACCGGCTGACTCAGCGTGTGTTGAGAGTTCGTCCAGTTAAATTAACTCCTTTCTACCATCATAACTGATCTCTTAAGGCCAAGAGTGCCTTGGCCCATGCTCTCCAATCATCTCGGCACGACTGCGATCTCCTAAGAGAGCAGTATGATGAAGAGCAGGAGGCCAAGGCTGACCTGCAGAGAGCTCTGTCCAAAGCCAACACTGAGGTGGCTCAGTGGAGGACCAAGTATGAAACTGACGCCATCCAGAGGACCGAGGAGCTGGAGGAAGCCAAGTGAGCGTGATGTGGTTTTTATCTTGCAGAATTTGATGCTGCCACATGATAATTTGGAGAGCTGACTTTCAGTTCTGTTTGCCCCTCATTAGAAAGAAGCTGGTGGCACGCCTGCAGGAGGCTGAAGAGAGTGTAGAAGCTTCCAATGCCAAGTGCTCCTCCCTGGAGAAGACGAAACATCGGCTCCAGACAGAGATCGAAGACCTGATCATTGATCTGGAACGTGCCAATGCTGCAGCTGCTGCTCTGGACAAAAAGCAGCGGAACTTTGACAAGGTACTGGCAATGAAAAAGACCCTACATCATCAGTACTACATTCCTGATGTCACCTACTTTGGTGAATTATCTTTGTCTTCTTTAGGGAATATCACTCTATTTTTGCATCTTAATCTAGACCCCCTGAGAAACTGAAGAAAACCTTTCATTGTCCCTTCCAGGTGCTAGCTGAATGGAGGCAGAAGTACGAAGAGTCCCAGTCAGAGCTGGAGACCTCTCAAAAAGAGTCTCGTGGCCTGAGCACGGAGCTCTTTAAACTAAAGAACACATATGAGGAGACCTTAGAACATCTGGAAACCCTCAAAAGGGAGAACAAGAACCTCCAAGGTACACATGGCATCATTACGAATTCAGTTGGAATTTACAGAAAGGTTTTCCCTTGACGTAAATTCAAATATAACATTTCTGCTCCACCAGAGGAAATTGCTGACCTCACAGATCAAATCAGTCAGGGGGCAAAAACCATCCACGAGCTGGAAAAGATGAAGAAGGGTCTGGACATCGAGAAAAGTGAGATTCAAGCTGCACTAGAGGAAGCTGAAGTAAGCCGTTTGCCATGTTTATGTGCAATATTCCTGAAGGACAGTCTCCTAAAGCCTTAATGCTCCATCTGTCTGTCTCAGGCTACTCTGGAACATGAAGAGAGCAAAACTCTCCGGATCCAGCTGGAGCTTAACCAGATGAAAGCTGATATTGACAGGAAGCTAGCGGAGAAGGATGAAGAAATTGACAATCTTCGGTGGGTTTTCTAGATAAAGCTCAATTACACTCTTGCTGATCTGCAGGAATTTTTTTACATATCCCTTTTTCTCCTTTTCAGGCGGAACCACCAGAGAATGCTGGAGTCTATGCAGGCTACCTTGGATGCTGAGGCCAAGTCTCGCAACGAGGCAGTGCGCCTGAGGAAGAAGATGGAAGGCGACCTGAATGAGATGGAGGTGCAGTTGAACCATGCTAATAGGCAGGCCTCGGAGTCCCAGAAACTCCTAAGAAACCTACAGGTGCAGCTCAAGGTGAGTGCATAACTACAGCCAGTCAGTCAGTGAGCTCACCCGATGTGCCATTGCACGCTAATGACTTTCTCCACCTGATCCGTGACTCCAGGATACTCAGCTAGAGCTGGATGAGACCAGCCACAAGAACGAGGAGCTGAAGGAGCAGGTTGCAGTGACAGAGCGCCGAAACAACCTGCTCAACGCCGAAGTGGAGGAGCTAAGGGCCATGCTCGAGCAGAACGACCGCTCACGCAAGCTGGCAGAACATGAACTGCTCGAGGCTACTGAAAGAGTCAACCTGCTGCACTCTCAGGTGGGAAGAACATATTAGATGTCTTTTCACGATAGCACTAGTTTCAGTCTCGTACTTTAAATGTTGAAAGTAGTTTTCCATTTCAGAACACCGGGCTGATCAACCAGAAGAAGAAGCTGGAGGGTGATCTGTCCGTGCTGTCGAATGAGGTGGATGATGCTGTACAGGAGTGTCGTAATGCAGAAGAAAAAGCCAAAAAGGCCATCACTGATGTAAGTGCCCCGAATAACCAAAATACCAAATGCAACTATATCCATCTGTGACATAGATGTACTTACTATGCATTTCACTGGTTATAATTAAGTTTGATTATTTGCCTGCTTAACAGAGATTTTCTGCATTTGTAGGCAGCCATGATGGCAGAGGAGCTGAAGAAGGAGCAGGACACAAGTGCGCATCTGGAAAGGATGAAGAAGAACATGGAGCAGACCATAAAGGACCTGCAGATGCGTCTGAACGAGGCTGAGCAGATTGCCCTCAAGGGTGGAAAGAAGCAAGTTCAGAAGCTGGAGGCCAGAGTAGGAAATCAGTCGACTGCATATTCACATAGTCACTCTTCCACGTTCTTTACTTTGGAGTGAGTTTTGGTCATCTGCTTATTTCAATGGTAGGTCAAAGAACTGGAGAACGAACTGGAGTCTGAGCAAAAGAAGAGCCAAGAGTATCAGAAGGGAGTGCGCAAGTATGAAAGGAGAATCAAGGAGCTCTCCTACCAGGTAACTCACTGCGTGGGCACACATAGCACACCGAGGTGTGCCAATAAGAAGTGAGAGCTAACTCTGTTTCTGCGCAGGCCGAGGAGGACAAGAAGAACCTGGTCCGCCTGCAAGACCTCATCGACAAGCTGCAGGCCAAATTAAAGAGTTACAAGAGACAGGCTGAAGAAGCGGTGAGTTCTCTGTTCGACGCCAAATGAAGGCCGTAATCGAAGCGATTACTTCTCAGTGATGTTGTTTAAACTGCAAATTTCTCAGCATTTCTGTGCGACACCAGACTGAAACGTCTTTATAAAACTCAAAGATCTTTTAGTTTGTTGTGAATGGAATATTTTTCTTGGGTTTCTTCTATGTAGGAGGATCAGGCGAACACCAACATGTCCAAGTACAGGAAACTCCAGCATGAGCTTGACGATGCAGAGGAGAGAGCCGATATGGCTGAATCGCAGGTCAACAAGCTGCGGACCCGCACCCGGGATCAAGGCACCAAGGTCGGTAAACAACCCACAATGCATTTCTCGTTACAGCTCACTGCAGAATGGAACTGTATGACCTTTGGAATAATATTTTAAAATTAGCCAGCGGGCTTCGTAGCATGGACTAATTTTAGAAGAGACTAGATGTAATCCTCTGTTAAAGATGAACTCACTTTAGCCCTCTCATGTGATCTGTAGCATGGTTATGAGTAACTCCGACACTGTGTATGTTGTTGCTAACAAACATCACCGTCTCGTGCATTTCAGCTGGCCGAGTGATGGAAGAAAGCTGCCGTCAAACCTACGACAGTCAGCCAGCTGCAACAGCTGTGCACCGACTGATGGCGCACCCAAATAAAGACTTTTAAACCTTTAAATGTGACTTGTGTGTGTGTGTGTGAGAATGTGATAGAGATGAGATTCAACAAAGACAGTCTAAAGAAGAATTTATTATATGATTAATTTGACAAACAGCCGTTAAATAAGGAAATTAAACTTGAATACCAGCATTAGAGCAGGAGCATGAGGGTAAGTTTGTTACTGAAGTGTTTATTAGAATGTGGAACAGATTTTGAGTTGAACACAGTTATGCAGAGATGAACCGTAAAGATGAAAAATAGATTTATCATTTCCTGAAACGGTTTTACGACAGATTGTACACCACATTACTCACTGTCAGTATCTTTGAAACGCCGTTTGTCGCACAAACCCCATAGATGCCGTCAATCCTA
>VOQK01003096.1:0-10661 GCA_015052645.1 Benitochromis conjunctus | reverse complement strand
TAAACAGCTTACAGGTTTGATCTTTGAGCCTGAAGTAATTAATTAATAATTTGTACTGCTTTGGACTTCATGAAATGAAATCATCTAAGAAGTTTAGAGGAGACCGGGATGTTTAGTGGCACTGGTACAAGCTCTGGGGAGCCCAACCAGAAAACTGTTGGTTTAATGATTTAATTTAATAACCCATCATGTCTTCTTTTTTAATCATCTTATGGTTAAAGGGCCAGTTTAGCCAACAAAGTTAATTTACATATATTTCCCCTGGAATTCAGAGCTGTTTATTCACCTCCATCGTTTTAGTGTGAGTTGACCAGATTTGAAAATTCCAGCTGCCGTGTTTTTACCCGGAAATCAACACCCAAAAATGAAAAAACACCCGTTTTTACAAGCAGGAACCCGGGGCCAACACAGTCCACACTGGAGGGGTGAATGGAGCTTAAAATAATAATTCACAGCTAAACGTTGACAAAAACAGTATTGAGGATAAGTCTGAAATAATATAAAACAACAGCTCTTGTTTGCTTTTGTTTTTTTTCTTGTTTTTTACAGTGATGCTGACTTTGCAAATAAAATACTGGCATTCTGCTAATACATGCTGATCGGTAGGTTAATGACACTGACCTGCTCCCTTGATGAGCCCCACTTAGAAATGATTACTAAAGGAGACATTAGAAGTGCAGCTAAATCGCAGCACAAGCTTAAACGTGTTGGTGAAGCTGAGTGCTATCAGCACGCCGCTGCTCGCTTCATGCCATATGGTGCTCACTGAAAGAGATTTTACTGAACCCTTCAAAACTAGAAATAGAACCATATTTTTTATTATTTTATTATTTTTCCCCATTGAAAATGAACCTTTTAGCCTCATATGGCCCCATTCATTCATCTCACGAGCACCCGCCATGAAGCCAGAAGTCCAGAGAGAGTGGGTGTTCTTGAGCATTTTGAAGCTCTTTGCACAAGTTTCTCCAGATGTGTGCATGGACCCTTCCTTCTGCATCGTGATATAGTTGGTAGGGTGTAGTTTGGAGAAAATAGCTGGTCACAGGAGGATGATTTCTGGAAAGAGGCACTGGTGGCTTTGAGTTTTAAACTAAACTGTCTGTCGGTTGTGTGTTAGCGGTTGTTTGGGAGCAATGTTGAGCTGTGATAATGGAAACATTTTCATCTTTCTGATCTTAGGTGCTGTTTTTTTAATGACCTCATTTTGAAGTCTGCCTTCTTCCTCACTGAGGTGTTGTATGGTGTAAAGGAGTATTTGTTGAGAACACTGTTCCAAGCGGAGATGGATGTTGGATTATCCTTGTCAAAAGAAGGTGGCTTAAGGATGTGTAAAATCCTTTATTTTCTCATATATTCAGACAGAGTTACTGCAAAGCATCATTTGGTGCAGAAATAAGAAATAAGGTGGTCCCTAATACCTCTGCGGGATTAAAGCCACGAAAGGCAGATGCTCTTTGGACTAAAATGCATTGGGCAAACAATAAAGTTGCTCTTTATTGTTTTGCTGGAACCTTATCCTCTTCAGACTTTGTACTCATCTAATATGCACCTTAGAAGTAGCTGAAGTGCCAGAAACCACTGCTCGTTTTCAAGTTTTGAGCACCAAAAAGCGAGTGTCATTCAGTTCCATGATATTCAAGAGAAGGGCGACACCTCTGCAGCCAATATTTCCAAAAGTGCGCAAACCAAACTACCAAAACTATGAAGCAGCACTCCAGGCGAGAGGAAAAACATGGCCGTTTGATTGTGAAGTGAACTGTCCCTTTAAAATGAAAAGTAACGCAGTAAAAAACTACTTTATTTTCCTCTAGAATAAAGTGGAAAAACTGTAATAAAGCACGTCAAAGCCACTTAATGATGTGCAGTGATGGAAAGATGATTTTATAGATGGAGTGAAACAGCGACCCTGTCATAAACGCCTGTCTTCGGAGATTTGTCTCTGTGGGAGTTACTGTATGAAAGCCAAATGAAATCCTGAGAGGCTCTTCTAAAGAATCTGATTTCCCACCGCGTGTTGGCGTGTGACAAATGTTTTTAACCTGCTGAGGCGACTGAGTCAATTCGACTGGATTCATGGAGTCGCTCGTGTTGTCTCTTCTTCTGAGCATAATTCAGAAGGATTCTGAGATGCACAAAGCAAGCCTCGCACATAAATCACTGACGTGTAATTAGAGACTCAAGGCTCCCGATATGCAAGCTATTTTTATCTGGATTGTAATGACGTGGAAGCTAATAGGTGAGCGTGACTCATGGGTTAAATGAGTCTCTTGAGAGGCTTTGCTCAGGCTTTCTAAAGAGACCTCCTGCTTACGTCAGCAGCGGCAAACCTGCCCACGACGCAAGCTGTGAGCCTCTCCTGTGCATTTTAGAGTGGAAGCAGGAAAGATGTGCTCTGGCATCGCAGTGACTCAGCCTCCCATCTAGACGTGTAATTGATAAAGATGTGTGCGTTTGTGCGTCAAAGGCAGGTACCAGTCATGAGCAGTGACCACTGTGCCAAGTGACTCACAGCAGCAAAGTGTACATAATGGATCTTGCGCTGATAGTGACGTGAGCTGAGTGTCCCGCAAACATCACATGGGCGCACACGCACTGAAACTTTTTTTATCAAATCTTTAAATTTTCCAGTCGTTCCAGCGGTCATCGTCCATCCTGCCTGACTCACGCAAAAGTTCATAAATGTGAATATTGACTTCAGCGTGTGGTTTATGACTAATCAGTTTGCCTCCTTGGCTCCTCGTGCAACAAATGAAAACAAGAAGCTGACAAAAAAATAAGAGCAAGTTGAACTGTTAAACTGCCTCGTAGGAGATGCATAGTGGCATTGTATACCTGCTGGTTCTTTGTCTTTCACACTTCCACCTGATGCCGCTGATGCGAATGGAAAGCAGGGTAATTATGTATTTGGCAGGGAGCGGTGGAGCCGACATGTGTGTTGTTGGCGGGGAGGCTGGAGGAGGGATGGGGACAGCAGCTGAATGCAATCATCTGGAGCCTGGCCTTGTAGTGGACACATGGTCTCGTTTGATGATCTGGTCAGCAGGTCATGAGAGGAGCAGACGTGGGCATGTCTAATACAAACACGCATGTGCTTAGTCAGAATGGGGCAGGGAAATTGCTGGACTGGCCTGGCAGGCATCCTGGGAAAATAAAAGCATGTGAGGAAGCTACAGTGAAGTGCCAAGCAAAACACGGCTAATGCATGCCATAACAAGAGGGCTGACTAATTTATAGCCTCAAAGTGAACGTCATGCCTGAGTGAAAGTCTACGAGAGAGATATCAGTTTTCATTGTCTCTCATACCAGCGATTGTCTTGTTTTACTGGTAGTCCTCAGGTATTGTCAACGAATAATAACATTTAATTAGCTTTTTCCATTGTGGGAGGAGTGCCTTATATTGTTAACACCTTAACTTCTGTCAGGTTGCTATCAACCTGTAGTCTCAGGTTTATTAATGGTAGTTTAACCTTTCTGGTAAATCAAAATCTTCCGGCTAGTGAACTCTTCTCCCAAACAACACTTTTCAATTTTTCTTGAATGAGGTGCTTTAAGGTGATGACATCTTCTCTCAAGCTTGCGTGCCTAGATAACCTCCAAAGGTAGGCAGCCTGTAGGCACTCTAACCAGACTCAAACCAACTCAGCTGGCTTCTTTTGGCACCTCTAAGCGTGAATCCAGCCACCCAACATTGGAGACGCCCATATCTCATTACCACAGGTGAGTGTTGGAATGTAGAAGAACTGGCAAATCAAAAGTTTCAACTTCCAACTTAGGCTTTTTTTAATCACCACAATCAAGGTACACCAACTACACCAAACCTGCCTTTCCCCTCGTGATCCACCTTCCTATCACTTGTGAATAAGATCCTGAGCTTTGAGCTCTCTCGCTTTGGGCAGCCTCTGTACCCCAACTCAATAGGAGTAAACCTAACCTAATCCCACCCCTAAGTGGGTAGTGAGCCAAAATAGACAAATGATGGATTTAATTTTATTATGATGTGTACATGTTTTTTTCAGATTGATACTTCATTTAATTCATTTTGTTTCCTTTTTAGCTGGTGACATTTTTTTAACAAGTTCGCAACTAAGAACTAATCACTGAGAAAATATCATCTAACACACTGCCCTGAAATAGTTCATACGAACAAACATTGAATTGAATTCTCAGGATCTTATATTTCTTTAGGTCCACCCTTTAAATTATTTATAATATGCATATTTCTGATCAGGAGTGTTGAAAGACTATGGAGGACGTGAACACTGAACAGCAAAAGTGAGGAATTCTTGTCAGAGAAAGCTCTTCAGGCTTTCAAAGTTTCAAAGTTGGAGGCACAACGTAGACTCTACGAGAGGTGAGAGAGACAAACAACTTTCAGGAAAATGACCTTTGTCTTTGAACCAGAAACAGTTGCAGAGTTTAAGCAACTGCGTCGGAAAAGTAAGGAGTAAAAATAAAGACAAGTTAATCTCCCTGAAGGCCTTTCGTCTCCCAGAGAGGGAGAATGGCAGGTTGAAGGCCAATAATGGAGAAGACTGGAGCTGCACGCCTGCAGAAGATCGACTGCAGAATAAAGTGAACAAAGTTGAGGAGGAGCTCAAGGTGAAGAGAAAAGACTTCTAGAAGGTATAAAAACTGCTGTAACTTCACACTCTCTGAAAGCTCTGGAAGTCAAATGGATAGTGGTTTGAACAGTTTGTTTGCCAGAAAGAGTCTTTCAAAACTCCTTCAAGAAATGGCTCTAGTCAGGAAAAAAAAAATCCTCAGCAAACCAGGCAAAAGGAGACCTGGCTGGTGAGGAGCAACCCAAAGAGGAGCTGGATTAAAAAGAGATGAAGTTAACGACAAGGACTAATGTATTGATAGTTTGCTGATCGGGGTAAGTGCATCCTTGAAAACATCTTGTGGTGGGATAATGACATTTTCTTTTAGATCATGTGGAGATCATGATCATGATCATGTAGATCATCTTTGTGCCCCATTTACCTGGAAAGAGACTACATGGAGACTGCCAGAGGCAGTAGAGTTCTTGAGTACCTTGGTATCTGACATGTGGCTGTTACTCTCAACAGGTACCATCTACATAAATGTTGCAAAACAGTTACACTCTTTCAGGAAAATAATATTCCCAGATGCCTGTTTGCTTTATTGGCATAAAAAAGCATATCAAGTCATGCTATACCAAACGTTGTTTAAAAGTGGTGTGAGGAAAATAGCAAAAGATCTGAGGCCTCTTTCCCCAGATCTCCATCAAACTTTAATATACGAGTGAATCTGTAAGTATTACGGCGGTGCTGTGAGAGTGGAAAACAATTTTTTGATGACAAATGTACTTTAAGAGCAAAGATTTTTTAAATTTTTTTTAAAGAGTCTAACTTTGCCTAGACCGCCTCATAGACTGTAAATAGAAGATTTACATAGCCACTGTGATTTCACACACTTGTTAGTGAGGTCATGTTCAAACCAGACATGATGAGCGACGAGTGGATCTGAGAAGATGAGGGATCATAATCTGTTATTGAATAAGACTTCAAACTGAACACCATCGGTGCATTACTGAGATCAAGAGTCGAGGGAGCCATGAGTTGTTTCCCCACAGAGCTTTATACAACCAAACTTCTCTGACTATTAGAAAGAATTTAAGGACCTGGAATTCCAGGTCAATATACAATCTGTGGTCCGGCTCTGTATGATGGTCAGGACTGTTTAGTCGCTGCTTCACAGTACAGCATCCCTCTGGCTGAGTCAATCTAGCGCCAGCACTGTTCAAAGATGGCTCATGTATCTTCTAGCTGCATTAAGTCTTACCATCACACTGAATTGATGTGCACCACAGTTTCTGCGTGTGATGCCGTTCACCCAACCGGTCTCCTTTCAGTGGGCAGAGCATCATGTTTTCATTGTCTACCACCAGCGCTGTTGGGTTTGGGTGGGGTCTGTATTGCTATTGTTCATTTGAATCCAGAATTTTTCTTTTTGAAATCTGATAAATACAGATCATTATCGTCTGAGGAAGCTCGTCATCAAGGAACTTCTGTCTATATCTGATTGATTTGTTCCTGTATGAATGCAGAAAGAACATCTGGTTCTCAATTAAGAAGAATTTACACGTGAACCGATATTTCCTCGTGATGTTTATGGACTCGTTCAATTTTCGTTGCACTAGATTTATTTTATTATTATGAGGTTACATTTGACTACATAATAGCTATAACACAGACACTATTGAACCAAAGCTTGTTTGAAAATCCTAAAAACTGGGCTAAAATCTGCACTTTTGAGACTCTTAAAATTCATGCCAACCACTGAGGGTGCGTCTCCATGTGTGCGCCTCAAGACCAGACTGAAAGACTGCCTAAGAGGAACCTTGAAGCCGGCCACATGAGAGGATGCTGATATAGGAGCGGCCTCCCTCCCAGCTCCTCTGGCAGCCTCTTCCCCTGTTGGAGCTGCTGGTGAGACAGCTGGAAGCCAGAGCTACTGTGCAGGCTGATGAGGCTCCAGCTTGGAGATAACCGCAGGAAGGCGCAGTGTGAGGAGGCAGTGGAAGAGGAGGAGAAGGAGGAGGAGGAGGACTATCTATCTCAGCCCTCAGGACATAACCGCATCCCACTGAATCCATCCAAGGTGACAGTGAGAGAAGTGTTGGTGCATGGTGGGCCCTGGGCAGAGGCAGAGGGGAGGGGAGAGTGGGGGGTGAGGGAGCCGGTACCTGCAGGATGAGAAAAGAGGAGGAGGGTAGATTTTTTCACTTATTGGCTTGTGTTTATTGCGTGTGCGTGTGTGATCATGTGGTGTAAATGTTAAGAGCGGCCTGCAGCCACGCTGACAGTGCACTGCAGGGGGTGATTAGGGCTGTGCCATCCATCTCGCAGGCAGACTACAGCAGCAGCGCAGCAGCAGAAGAAGCAGAGGTGGAGGGAGAGACGGGCCCGTGTGGTAGATGGAAAGGGGGAGGATTACTAGCTAACACTGATTAGCTGGCAGCTTAACGACATGCTGTGTTTTCCATCTCATCATCAGCACATGACCTGGGGCTGACTGGGGGGGAAATGAAATGGTATTTTTGATTATTTGTAGAGAAAAAAAGGGAAAGTAGAGAGCTGGGTATGAATATTCAATTCAGGCCATTACAAGATGTCCTATTTGGATTAATAATCAGACGCTGTATTAAATTAAAATCACTATTTTTTATGTTATTTCGTACGTAGTGATTGGTTTGTTTTTTTGTCTTATAAAATTTGTCTTTAAAATTTTACACCAAAAATTACAATATATTTTGTTGTTCACAGCATTTGGATTTTTAAAGGAAAATCTACGTTAATGTGCTCATTTTTGTGAATACTCTGAGCGTCCTGAGGAAAAGCAGTCACTCTCTGTTGCTTCAGTCTGCCCATAAATCATCTGAGCAATATTATATTAAGTTCCATGGATTTATTTAGCACACAATCAAAATCAAAATATAAAAATCAGAGTGATGTTGCAGACACCACTCCTCTCACTTCTCAGTCTGAGCACCCCTGATTCCTCTCCTTGTGTCCTCTTCTTGCATCCTCACCTCAGGAGGTGAAGAAGAGACACGATTTGAGACACCAGCATAATAAAATTAAATAAAGTCCGACATCCTGGCTTTGGAGCCATCCATTTAAAGCGATTTCAGTAAAGTATGGCACAGCTGCTATTTTGTTACTGCAGAATTTTATGAGCTCAGATGTCAGACGAGCAAAAGAGTTTCCATGACAGCTTTCGTATTTTGCAGTACTTTTTAATTTATTTCGCAGTATGTCCTGTATAGATGAACATTGTTGTTTTTATTCATTACACATACAAATGGTGCAGGATGGAAACTTCATCATGCAGTCGGTCATCTTGGAACAGAAGGGACCGGGACGTATATATAATGCTTTTTCAGTCTTTTAGACCACAAAGTGCTTCAAACAAGCCACATTTGATCCATTCAGTGCTTTTTAATGCACTTTGTCTGCTCCCCCCACACAAACTCTTACATTTAAGACCAGGGGAGGAACAGTGCTAACCCACTGCACCACCATGGCACTTTTAAATAACTAAAACAAACTAGGAAGGAATAACTGTCAAAGAGTCTTTACTACATGTTTTGTACCGTCAGCAGCAATGACTCGAGGGAATCATTTTCAGGAGGATTTTATCACCCTCTCACATTGTTTTGGAAGAATTTGGAGCCACTCTTCTTCATGATGTAGCTTCAGTTTGTGGCCATTCGTTTATGCACAGCTCCCACCACAACATCTCACTCAGGTTGAGTTCTGGACTTTGAAAAATAAAATAACCAAGGCGTTACGATAGCCCAGTCAGTCATCCTTATGTAGATTAGCTGCTGTGCTTGGATTCACGGTCCTGTTACACGACCCACCTTCGACCAGTTTTAGCTGTTGGACAGATGGCCTCATATTCGTGTGTATTATTGTAGTGTGTACCTTACAATGTAAAGCACCTTGAGATGACTGTTGTTGTGATTTGGTGCTATATCAATAAAATTGAATTGAATATTTGACTCTTGAATACTTCGGTGTACAGAGGAGTTCATGATCGACTCAGTGACTGCAAGGCACCAAATCATCACCCCTCCAACACCACGCTTGACAGTTGGTATGGGGTATTTGTGCTTTGCAAACCTAGGGCATTATATGTGTAATACTTTGGTATTACACATATAATGCTGTATTATACAGTATTATCTGCACATCCACCCGTCTTATCAACTGCAAGTATGATAAGACGGGCACTTCAGTTTCAACTTCATATTTTATATTTTTTATGTCTATTATATAAAGGATACTTGTATATTAGATCTATTTGTATTAGAGCTGTTTTGTAATATTTTTATTATTTAAAAACCGTGACCACATCATTTCCTCTGGAATTAATTCTGACTCTGATTCTGATAATTATCATGCAATATGATTATCAGAATAAAAAACTATTGTTGTAGTAAGTTCACAGTGTGCTGCAGTAAAGTACTGGCACAGCCACAGTAGCAGGATAGTTACCAGTACTTTCCTTTATTTTAACATTAAATATTCAGTATATGCTAAATGCTTGATTTATAGGTTTAACTGACGTAAAGGACATTACTGTCATTTAAAGTAAAAAATGTGTTTTTAAATGAGTAATGATGTATTTCCTAATTTAATACACGATCATCTTGGCGGCTGTCCAGCGCCCGAACAGGCCGAGCATCATGTAGCGCAGCGTATCAATCCTCCCCTTTATTGTATTTAAATACAAGCAAAAACCAAATATCTTAAAATGAAAGAGCGAGCTAAACCACTGTAGTCATACTACACAATCTCAATTCACTTTTCTGTTATTTTTTATTAAAATGAGTCACTGCATTGAAATGGCCTGTTTTTATAGCACGGGTGTTCTGCCATACATGTTATTAAGCCAGCACCATTCTCTCGGAGATGAATGTGATTGTGGCACGGCGGTGACTGAGTGTTGTGCTTAGGAGGATGAATGGCAGCGGCGGCTCTGCGTTTTCTGGCTCATTGCTTCGAAATGACTCTCCCAGTGTCATTGTCAACGAGTGCTGGGAGAAGGAGGAGATCTTTATCTTTTCTCTTTCCTGCTCCTCGCCTCTTTCTCTCGCTCTCTGTTTAGCGTGGCAGCAGCTCTGTCTGTCTTTTCTCCCTCACATCATCCTCTTGCTCGCTGCCAGCCTTTCTTTCCATGCCTCCCTCTCAGAGCAGCGAGCCCCCACGTCACTGCTTCCCTGGAGCTGTTGGAGTGGGGGATGGGAGCTGAAGAAGGACAGAGGAAGGGAGGGAGGGAGGTAGGGAAGGAAGGAGGAGGGAAGGAAGGGCGAACAGATAGTCTGCCAGGCTCGTGAGGGGGCGGTGGAATTCTGCAGGTTGCCTCGGTGAGCCAGTCGATAGCGCATTGAGCCACTTAGCTGCCGCATGCATGAACCCTTTCTCTGCCCTTCACCTGCTACGCAGAGGAGAAAGACAGGAGAGAGTGTGCTGGTGTTGTGTATCTGTTTACCAGGCCCTGCCTCCTTTCCTTACTGTTGCTATGCTCGCCAAGCTTTCCCCTCTAGCCGAGCGCTGCAACAGTGGAAGACTTACCACCAGAAATTCACAATAGCTTATAAAACAATGGGTGCTCGATTTAAGACAAAGGCAAATTGATTTTACTGACTGAAATAGGCTGGCAGATTTTATCAACTGCAGCCAGCATGTTAATGATTGTTAACTCAATGAGATGGCTGTAAATTGTTTTGTCTGATAAACCTGGGCTATTTCATTGCCATAGAAAAAAAACAAAACCCTTTTATAAGCATCATAAAGATGATATTTATGTTTGTCTGTCAGCGAGAACGACCAGCTTTGTTTTAGTAAATGTGCACAGCGCGTCAATCTAACCACATGCAGAATAAACTGGCTGGATTTCATGCTACTGTAGTGCATTACACTGGAGGTCCATACACGGATTACCACATGTTAATGCGTACACTATTAAAACGATGGATTTTAAGATAAAAAAAAAATAGTATATTTAGAAAACTGAATGTTTTGTGAATTAGTCGATTAATTTACATATTATACTGACGCATATATACTGTTAATCTGGCAGAGAGAAACTCAAAATCTCAGATTAAACCGTCACTGGCTGTGTAATTG
>VOQK01003095.1:0-11738 GCA_015052645.1 Benitochromis conjunctus | reverse complement strand
CTGATTAACCTAGCAACTGCCAGCAACCACTGGCCAACCGGTCAGGGAGTACACATTTTTCTCCCTGGCAACCTCCAGTCTCTAGGCCTGATTGCCTGAGGCCTAACCAAACTAGCTAGCATTAACTTACAACTGCGTGCTCCGCTCTGTCGTCTAAATGTGTCCACTTCTGGCTCCAAAATGAACAAGATGGCCATGAAGAATGTGAAGATTAAGTCTTTAAAACATGTTCATCACAGTGGCTACATTCATCTTTTATCTACAGTCTGAGTAAAAAGGCAGAGCATTTGCACACTTTAGAAACTGCGTAGTTGGCCTTCACAGCCATGTTTGCAAAGAGGGGCGAGCGAGCAGCAACTGGGTGCGCAGCCCACTCTTCAGTTATAAATAGGGTGGGATATTATGATTGATTAAGCTTTATCTTTCATATCCAGACCATCAACTCGACCATAAATGGTCTCTATTTAAAATGATCTATGTAGCAAACAAAAAAGGATGATGAATTTAGGAAACGGAGCCAGAACCCTGATTTTGAATGTTA
This sequence comes from Benitochromis conjunctus, assembly GCA_015052645.1. NCBI lineage: Eukaryota > Metazoa > Chordata > Actinopteri > Cichliformes > Cichlidae > Benitochromis > Benitochromis conjunctus. The sequence goes on along the minus strand of VOQK01003095.1, from coordinate 11,197 downwards.
CTGCAAATGCTGCCGGACAGTCAGGAGTGTGTGTACTGTCTTACTTGGTGTTTATCTGATGTGTTTTGTTCAGCCTGCTTTAAAGTAGCTGTTTCATAACAGCTCATCTGCATTCAGCTTCAGTTAAGAGGTACTGTAAGCACACACACAGACACTGGAAACAATGAAGTGACTGAGATCCCTCAGAGAACTCGATCGCCTCAGTGTAAACTCTCTTCTGTCTCTTGCAGCCCTGCTCTGATCGCTTCATTATTCAGCCAAAAAATGAAAACGCTTCCCAAGAAACCATGACAACAACTTCACAGAGTCTGCTGGTTTTTCTCAGAGAGGAGGGGGGTAAAAAAATGAGAGGAAGTAAAAGGAGAGCGTTAAATCGCCCGTCTCCTCTCCTTCTCTATTTCCATTATTTGTTTTTAGTGAGGATTAGCGCAAAAAAAGGTGTGCGTGTGTGCTGCCGCTGTAATTGCCATCATTTTTGCACAATGGCTCCTCATCCAAGAGCATCAACAAATGCAGACATCAAAGAGAGCCGAGTCTGAGCGGGGGGAGGGCATAAGGGATACAGTTAGTTAAAGGATGAAGGAAGAGGGGAGGAGAAAGGAAGCAAGAGTCAGCGTGCTGGGGGTTGGGGGTGGTAAAAATGAAGCTGTAACTGACATCGCTGCTGTTAACATTCGATGCGGTTCATGCAACATAAGAAACAGAAACACTTTCCTGCTCTTTTTGATGCATCGAACCCAGCAAGCCTGCCTTTTTAACACGTGATTTTCATACAGAGCCATTCCCACTCATTTTATTTATACATAGTTTTTTACATTTTTTATTATTTAGTGCTTTGTTCTGCTTCGTATTCGCGGATGCCTTTTGTTAGCTGACATTTGGCACTCCACCAAACAGAGAGCTTCCCAGGCCTGCAGAGCAAAAACCAGAGTAATCCTGACTCAGAATAAAACATTAGCTCTGTTTCACTGTGTTGGCTCGCTTTGCTGTTGTCATAGCTGTGTGCTCCCAGACTGTCAATCAGGCTTGGCTGTACAAGCCTAGCTGTTAACATTACACAGATATTAGTGTTTGCTTCTCGGCTACACAAGGTTCTTAAGACCTGCAAGTTTCTTCGTCCAGAAAAACAACGTTAGTCGTGACACGTCGTTTATTATGTTTTCATGTGGCTCCAGAAATATTCCAGGTTTCTGGTTGGTCAAACTCCATAAGAGGGAACCAAAGCATGTTTTGCAAATTGTTTGTCTGGTTATCAGAAATATCTTTATCTGTGGCTTTTACACATATAAGTGAGTCTCTTTACTATTTGTAAATCTGAATAAGCAATAATTTTGTAAATTTTCTATCACTTGTGCTTAAATCCTGAATTCAAGCTACAAGATTTGCTCTTGTTTGTGATGTCATCAGGTTTACGTCATAGTCTTTCTAGATGCGAGTCTCGCCACTTGGCAGCCATCTTGAAATGACTCTGGGCACTTACAGCCACTGGTCACTTCATTAGCTACACCCGTTCGCGTGTTTGGTAACCTAAATAATGTATCACATGGTAGTGGTTTAAAGCATGTAGACATGATCAGGACGGCCTGCTCAAGGTCAAACTGAGCATCAGAGTGAGGAGGAAAGGTGATTTAAGTGACTTTGAGTGTGGGATGGTTGTTGATCTGAGTAATTCACAAACTGCTGATCTGCTGGGATTTGTCACACAGCCATCGTGAGGGTTTACAGAGAATGGTCTGAAAAAGAGAAAATATCCAGTGAGCAGAAGTTCTCTGGGTGAAAAGGTGCTGTTCAAGCAAGAGGTCAGAGGAGAACTGACAGAATGCTACAAGCTGACAGGAATTAATAACTCATCCAAGGTATGCAGAAGAGTATCTCTGAACGCACATCGTGTCAAACCTTGAAGCAGATGGGCTACAGCAGCAGAAGACCACATTGGATGCCTCTCCTGTCATGTAAAAACAGGAAACTGATACACTTCACACGTGGTCACCAAAATTAGGCGACAGAAGATCGGAAACACTTTCGGTGTTCGGTTTCCGCTGCAACATTCAGATGGTAGGGCCAGAATTTGGTGAAACAAAACATGAAAATATGGATTTATGCTGTCTTGTGTCAACAGTTCAGGCTCCTTGAGGTCTATAGTCCTGAACCACAATCACCTCTCACCAGGACTCAATATTCCTACCATGGAACTTTCTCCTCTGCAAACTGGAAGAACTGCTTTCTGAGTAAGACCTTCTACAATAAGTCAGACTTCACAGTGTCTTGATGCATGCTCAATCATCCAGGTAAGGAAATCCCAAAAGGTTGAGTCTGTTCATCTGGACGTAGTGTTTTCATGCAAGTGACTCCTTCAGTCTCAGCTGACTGCAGGTTTTCCCCAACCTTATAAACAGTACATTTGCATAATGACTGAAACCAGCCCACTGAATGAACAATGGGCTGGGAGGTCAGTTCCTTGGTCATTAATATGCAAACTGTCATGAGCATTGATGAACTACATCGGAACTGACCTCACAGCCCCATGAGGGTTGTTCTGACCTAAAACTGCAACGCCCAACGTGGGGCTCGAACCCACGACCCTGAGATTAAGAGTCTCATGCTCTACCGACTGAGCTAGCCGGGCTTGTGTGGGCAGTCGTCATGTGAGGGATATTTTTGGTGCACACCGTGTATCACTTTATTGTTTAAACCCCACGGCCTAACTGGATATTGTTGCTGACCATGTCCGTCCCTTTATGACCACAGTGTACCATCTTCTGATGGTTGGTTCCAGCAGGATAACACACCATGTCACAAAGCTCAGATCATCTCAAACTAGTTTCCTGAACATTACAATGAGTTCACTGTACTCAAATGGCCTCCACAGTCACCAGATCTCAGTCCAGTAGAGCACCTCTGGGATGTGGGTGAATGGGGGATTCACATGGATTCCTCTTCAGGACTTTATCAGAGGACAGAAACCTAACATGTCCTGCAGTGAGCTGGAGATCATACGGGCCACATGTGTTATTTCACTGGCGCAAGCTGTAGAGAGTCAGTTTCTACTGTGTGGTCACATTCATTGCTGATTGTTAGAGATTTAAGAGTACTTACTGTTTTTCTAAGATTTTTTTTTTTTATTGCTCTCACGGGACAAGGCACAGATGTTGATCAGTTTGGTACGGAGTCATTAATGAAGCCATAATGATGTGAAACCTTGCAGTAAAACGTTGCGCTACAACCTGCAGGGAAAAGGCCTCTATCACTCATTTCAGATCAAAGTCAGCAAACTTTTGAAGTGTTTTTAATTAGATGTCGTTTTTATAGTCACAGTTACCTGTGAGGTCATAAGTAGCATGCTTTAATAGGAGAGACATTACTAAGGTAGCTAGCATGTGGCAAGACTAGCTTCACAGGTTTTGAGTCAGAATATCCTGGCAGTTAAATGATCATTTGGCCCTTTTTGGCGCATTTTTAGCCAGCCTCATCAGTGTAGCACTCAGTCACAAGGGGACCTCATTAAGTATGTCAGCAGTGGGTATTGATCTGCCTTCATAGGAAGTGGTTGGATTTGGAACAAGACCCAGTTAAAACCTTCAGATTAAATCATGTTCATGTTTGACTGCTTATGTTTACAGTTCAGTATATGAGATGTCACTATAAAAAAAATTACATTGACTTTTTAGATCAACGCCACCATCTGTTCATATTGTTTCACAGTCAGGGTGTTGCTTTGCAAATTAGCACATTTTAAGACTCCATACTAACGAGTTAGTATTAAAAATAACAAATATGAGCTTATGCAAATCGTTCCCTCAATTTACACTTGAATTCACCACACATACAATCCACTGTTAAACTCTGCAGCCCGGCCTTTAATTCATTTACATTAGCACAAGCCCTCATAACACTCAGCCACGATCTTCACCTCTTCATTCACACATGCGCTGCATTGCTTGTTCGGACCAGCCTGCATGTTTTACACAGCATGACCGAAATAAAAGGACACAGGCCACGATTCCTTTCACACAGTGATGTTTGTGGTAGCATGTGGAAGTCATATTTTATTTTCTTATTGTGTGTTTTTTGCTCTGTGAATCACTTTGAGGTTTGTACCGTGCAGCCATGCAGAATTAATCGAGGCAGTTTGTAAAGCCTCTGTTTTATCATCGTGAACAGGGATGCACTATGAAACACTAATCCGCTTGTGAGGCGATGACATAATAACTCTTTTTTTCTTTTTTTAAGGCTTTGAATGAGGCACTTTTTGAACGGACCTGAGCTCCAAAAAGCTAGTCTCCAGTCGCCTACAGGTTTTCATAAGCACTTATCAACTAATCAAGGCTTAAGTGTGCACATTGAGCTCAGGATCAAGACTTTTTTGTAGAGAGTAATCCAAAAAAACATATCAGCATATTATTGATATGCTTTGTGCTGTAAGCGGGCTAATCTCAGTGTAGTTTGTCCATCAGAGATCCTAACTATGGATTTTTACTTAGAGCAATTTAACTCTTATGCGACACCCGGGGTGTCAAATATAAGGCCCGGGGGCCAGAATTGGCCCGCTAAATGTGAAGGAGGGCATAAATTTTAGGTGTTTAACTTTATTTTCAGAAGTTTTACAGCTCTTCTGCCGACTTCATGCCATTCATACTACAGCAAAATAAATAAGCAACGGATGTTCCTGTTTTTTCACTGTCTAGTATAGTCATTTCTGTTCTGTCTGTTCATTTAAAACAAAGTTAAACCAAATGTTTTATTTTTAAGTAATGCTGTCAATGTTAACGTGTTAATACGGCATTAACGTGGTCATCACGATTAATGCGATAAAATCTTTAATGCACTCAACCCGCTTCAGTTGTAAGAAATGTACCCCCCTATGTAATAGCTCTGTCTTTGTATTTATATAAATTCTTTTTGTTAAATTTTCTCCATGCAGGCTTGCTTCTGCAGCATTAGTGGGATGTTGCTTCTCAGTCTGCTAATCATAGACGTGACTGTGTGGCTGATTTTCTTTAAAGTCATCTGCGTGCGCTCTTGCTTAAAATGTGTGACGTTCATGCTCAGACGTGGTGACATTATGCAGAACCAGCTAGTTGTCGTGCAAGCAGGACTCTAACTTAACCCCTCTTGAAGTAGGTGTTCTAATTATATCATTAGATCGAATCAGTGCTGGTCGTTTCCATTAGTTACTGCACAAAGCTAATTAGCTGTGCTTATACAGGTGGCTCCTGTGGAGCGTGGTAGCAGAGGGAGGGAAAAAGGGGGTGGAGACAGGTTGCTAACCCTTCTCAGAACTGACTGAGGCAGACCAGGCTGGGTGTAGCACAGCAGGACAAGTGTGTGTTTGTGTGTGTGTGTGTGTGCGCCTGGCTGAGCAGACGGAGCAGTAATAGTATTAGCTGACTGACTGCCTGCAGGAATGATGAGTTTGGTTGAGGACAGTAATTAATACCATCTCCTCTTTATCTGCCCGTCTGTCAGTTTAAATCAAAATGAAACTGCTGCTTCCAAATTAAATATGCAAATCATTTTAGAGTGAAAACAACTTGTCGTTTCATTTCTGTGCATTGGCTAAGCAAAAATCGATTGGTTTACCCCCTGGGGAGATGTTTGGGTGTAACACACAAACTAGGAGGAGGGGGGTGTGTGTCTCTGGTCCTCCTTACAAATGGGCTCCAGTCAGCTTTGGATCAGAAGGATAAAGTCTTATCTGAGGACAGCTGTAAGTAAACCCTCAGCCATCTAAACATGAGAAGGTGTTGCAGATACAGAGAAGGGAGACGTGTCAGTGGACCTGCAGTGGATGGCCAAAGAGCCTGTGTGGTCGCAAAGCGTATCTTGCAATGCAAACATCACATCTGGGATTTTTACTTGTGTGCTGCTCAGCTGCTCGGCTTTTAAAGTCTTAACATTGGCCTGATGCTTCGGGACAGCCCTGGCTTGGCAGCTCGGTGGTTCATCATTGTGTCTTTGTGCAAGATACTGAACAGACAAAATTCCCCCAGTGCAAAGGTTGAAAGCACTGTATGTATACAGTAAAGACCGCTGTGTCAATGAGGGACTGGGGCTTGTAGCATGAAGGGATTTCAGTGGTTTATCATACTAGAAAAGTGGTGGATGAATAACCGCACAGAAGAATTTTTTTAACCAGAGCCACGGGGAAATTGGCAACTTTTTAAATGTATTTATTTAATTAATTTTAATCTAGTCTATAGGTCCTGATGTTAAGAGTTTTGGGCCATGAATGAAGCCAAAAATATTTGATTTGCACACAAAAAGTAAAAAAAACATAAAGGAGAAAAAAAACAGTGAATGTACAAAACTGTGTACATGACTAATCTTAACAGTGAAGGAGCTGCTCATCCCATAAATCCTGATTGCACAGTGAACCTTCATAATAATGTTATAAAATAATACATTTGAATGTATCTTGGAGTTTGTGTGTGCGTGGTTGCCAAAATGGTAGAGTACAATCACCCCTCACATGCTTTTTGATGTTTTGGCCCACTAAACAACAGGATGTTTGCAGGTTTAAATGTTTCCATGGTAACAGCGAATCCCACCAATCAGCGTGTTGCTGTTTCAGTTTAGGATTGTGGGTAGAGCAGGGTAGACTCGTGGTTCCTACAGGAGCATCATTTCACAGTCTTGCAGCTCTGTCTTGTAACAGTCTAGTTCCTTATGAAAAGCAGGATTTTGACTTTCTGAACCTCACTGTTGTGTGTGCACGGATGTGTATTCCTCCTTGAAAGGCTCAGGTTGAAGCAGGATAGATCCTGATAAATGCTGCTGATTCACTGTTTCTAAAGACCTTTAAGGTGATCTCTTTAATGACACAAAAGGCATGAAAATCACATATCTGTCAGCCCTGGTAAAACTAGAAAGTCTGTTTATGTGCCACCAAGTTTGTATGAAATGAGCTTTGAAAGACTCTGTGGGTGGATTTGCTTTCTGGTTTTCCTGTCCAGGCTGCAGCTTCATATTTAGCGGCTTCTTCTTCTCTAACCTGGTGCTCGTAGCAAGAATCATAGCAAATAGCTGTTAGCCATTTTTATCTCAAGACCTCTGTCAAGTAATTTCATACTTTGTTATAGTTTGAGCTGTTTTGGCTAATGGACACAGAGAAGTGTCATGAAGTGAGGAAACAATTTCAGAGGACGTCCTAGGACTCGTTTCTTTTAAGGCACCAAAAGGCAGCAGCCTGTGGACTTCCGCTTTAGCCAATGGAGTAACCGGTCACGTCGAGGAGTCGCTCTCCCACCTTCCCTTGGGTTATCCCTTCTCAACTCATTATCTTGGATTGTTTTCCACTCACTCAACATCAAAAGGGGTACGACTCCTATTAGGGCTCAAAGGAAGGGGGAAATATGCCAAAACAGCAAGCTAGAAGCGCATCGACCCCTAAAGCCAACTCTCACCTGGACCAAGCTAACGCTAGCAACAAAGCAGCCGCTAGCAAAGACTCGGCGATATTCCTAGCTATAGTGACGCTAAAAGCAGATATTCAAGAGGACAGCAAACAAAATATGGACAAACTGAGCCAGGAAATTAATGGCAAGCTGGACAAAGTTGGCGACGAAATAAACAGCAAGTTGGATAACATTGCCAGGGACATACAGTGCCTATCTGAGCGGATGGACGAGGCAGAGTCCAGCTGGAGAGCTGGGCTGAAGAGGTGACCACGGCCAAGTGCACAAGTCTGGAGGAGCAGAAAAGTCTTCAGCAATAGATAACTGATTTGGAATCAAGGTCACGGAGAAACAATATCTGTTTATTCGGATTGTCAGAGGGGGAAGAAACAAACCCGGTACCACAATTCATGGATATCTTCTTGAAGACCCACCTACAAATACCAGAGGACTTTGATCTGAAAATTTAATATGCACATCGCTCGCTGGCAAGTAAACCCTTACCAGAGGCACCTCCAAGACCTGTCATCATTAACTTTCAGGAATACTCAACAAAAGATATGGTCCTGAGAGAGGCATGGAAAAAGAAAATCATAGTAGGTGCCAGTTTCATTTATTTCGACCATGATCATCCAGTTGAAATAGGCGAAAAACGCAAAGAATACACAACCATAAAGAAGCTGCTCAAAGAGAAAAACATTCCTTTTCGAACTTTGTTCACAAACATGAGGATACATTGGGAGTCGGGCACATGCACATACAAATGCGCCCAGGAGGTCTACAGCGAGTTGAGGAGGCACGGATTCCAGGTCGGGCTCACGGTCCCAGACGAAGAAGATTGGCCGAATGCAGCGTCGTGGCTTCAAGAGCTTCTGGGCTGGCAGTCAGTGAAAGGCAATGGTCTTGCCACGGCAATGAGAGCAAAAGCCAAGCTGCAGGGTTTCCAGAGAGACCGAATGGATTCGTTTTAAAGCGAAACCCCCATGTGATTCCTTTTTGGCCTTACTTCATTCATCAACCATGTGGAGAGTCGGTTCTCCGTTAATGTTGCATTACATTGGACATGTAGGATGGAGGTGTTTGTTTATAGACACAGTTACTTTCCTTTTTGGGCTTCCCCCCCCGACTCACCATCGGGGTCTTTTTTGAGGAGCAAGAGTCTCCTCTAGTTATGGAAGTCAGTTCTTCACTGTTCACCTTATTTCTGTTTTGTTATGTTTTTGGGGCCACTGTTCCATTTATGCATATTTTTACTGTCTTGAACAATGCTGAATAATCTAAAAATAGCTTCCCTAAATGTTAATGGCTTGGGTAATCCACTCAAAATGAAAAAAAAGAATTCTGGAGAAAAGGATGGCTCACATGTGGCTTTTTTTACAAGAGACACATTTGTCAAAACAGGAACAAGCTAAATTTAAATTATATTCCAGTTCTTTCTGCAGCTCCTGTAGCAATAGCAGACCAAGAGCAGTAGCAACTCTCATTTCTCATCTGCTAAACTTTGATCTCCTTGACGAGGTTGGTGACAAAGAGGGCAGATATCTAATTGTTAAAGGGGGAATTAATAATGTTGTGATCACACTTGCTAATGTGTATATTCCTCCAGAATGTGATAGAAAATTCTTCAAGTCATTTTTTGACGCTCTAATTACAATGAGTGAAGGTATTTTAATCTGTGGTGAAGACTGGAATACTATTCTGAATTTCTCCCTGGATACAACAAGTTGTAAAAGACAAAAAACATATAGATCAAAGGATCTTAATATCTTGATGAAAGAAATTGGTTCTTTCGATGTTTGGAGAGCCCTCCATCCAAAATATAGGGATTTTACCCACTATTCATTTTCGCACCAAGTTCATTCCAGACTTGATTTCATTTGATGAATGTTGACTGACATAGACTAAAGGAGTGTTCGATTGGTTCTTCAGATATATCAGAACATAACATGATTTATTTATCTGTTCAGTTGTCAAGTTTTGCAAAATCTACAAGACTTAATCTTAGGTATTCTCAATAAAGAGTCTACTATAATGGAGTTAAAAAAAATGAAATAACCAATTACATAGGAGACAGTAACGACAGTCAGGTTAAGCCAATTATGGTGTGGGACACGGTTAAGGCAGTGATGAGGGGTAGACTGATCTCGAGGACAGCTCATCTAAAGAAAACTAAAAGGGCAACATATGATGATCTCGAAAAATGTAATTTTGTTTAATTTAGAAATTAAACTACAACAAAACACTTAAGATCAAAGCTTGGTCAACAAAATTAGAGTTACTAAAAACAAAATAAAAATGTAGTGCAAGAAGAACTGGAAAAGATATATGATCCTGTAGAAATTCACACAAATTTAATGATTACTACCAATCGTTGTACTCGTGTCCAGCACCAATAGCCGAAAATGTCATTATTCAATATTTATCTGCTGTAGACCTTCCTTCTCTAGGATTAATACCGAATGAAGCCTTAAGCGCACATACACTGCCTGGCCAAAAAAAAAAAGTCGCCATCAAAAAAAATGGTCACACACTCTAATATTTTGCCTTTAGCTTTGATTACAGCACACATTCACTGTGGCATTGTTTTGATAAGCTTCTGCAGTGTCCATCCAGTGTTGCATTCATTTTTCACCAAGAACTTGCAATGAGTCTGACAGCTGCGCAAAGCCTTCTTGAGCACATCCCAAAGATTGTCAATGAGGCTAAGGCCTGGACTCTGTGGTGGCCAATGCATGTGTGAAAATGATGTCTCATGTTCCTAGAACCACTCTTCCACAATTTGAGCCTGATGAATCCTGGCATTGTCATCCTGGAATATGCCCGTGCCATCAGGGAAGAAAAAACCCATTGATAGAATAACCTGGTCATTCAGTATAGTCAGGTATTCAGCTGACCTCATTCTTGGAGCACATACTGTTGCTGAACAATTCAATAAGGGAAAATTATAAGCTAAAATGGAATGCAAACAAGATGAAGTATCTTGGAGTATATATTTCACAGGACCTTAATAGTCTGTTCACTTTGAACTTTGATAATCTGCTGAACTCAATTCAGGAAGACATAACTCGCTGGTCTTCACTGACCCTGGACTTTAGTACAAGAATAGAGATTGTGAAGATGAATCTGTTGCCCAGATTTTTATATCTTTTCATGGCTATACCCATTAAAATGCCAGATTTTCAGTCCAATGCTTGGGACAAGTAAATACCACGATTAATATGGGCAGGAGCTAGAACAAGGATAAAATTTAAAACCCTTCAAATCGATAAAGAACATGGTGATCTAGCCCTCCCTAATTTGAAGGAATATTGCTTGGCAGCACATCTGAGAAACACATCTTCCAAACACAATTGGTAGAAAGATTAAGGATAGGTAATTTAGATAACTACATTGTGGAAAATACTCCTTTAATTTGGCACACAATTTTGGCACAGAAGTTCCCACCGGGAAGGTTAGATCCAACATTCTCAGGTTGGATTGGTAAAGGTTTAACCGCCCTGTGTCTCTTTGTGGAAGGGGGCACATTTAAATCATAAAAAAAATTCAAAACAGAATTTAATCTAGAAAATACAGATCTGTTCAGATATCTGCAGGTACACCATTTCTATAACACAGAAATAAAAGTTGCCGCCTGCCCAGAAATTGATCTTGTCAAAGTTTTTACAAATGCTTACAAATGTTTGCCAACCAAAACTGTGTCTAACATGTTTGACCACAGCCAAAACTGTGACTAAACTCTACAAAGGGCTACAAAAACAAAATGTCAACACAGTATATGTGAAGTCAAAATGGGACGCTGAGTT
>VOQK01003091.1:0-11614 GCA_015052645.1 Benitochromis conjunctus | reverse complement strand
ATCTTCAGGAGCTATACGCCGCCATCGTCACTCATGGAAATGCACGAAAACGCAAACTGTCTGAGCAGCGCTCTGCTAAGGAGGTCGAACACGGCAACAAAGAGCCAGAACTCGTCTTGAACGCTTCAGGTGAACATTGCAGCTTCACAACTGCACTGAAGTTTAATGGTCAAATTTGAATATTTAGTCAGGTTTATGTGAGCATTTAATATTTCCTCTTAATCTTCATCAAAAAGGTTGCTTTGGGATAGTTTTGGTCACATATTTTTGATTTTGAATGCATACAAATGCATACTTTGCAGATGACAGTTTGCATATTGAGGCTGAGGTCCATTACAAAAATGTAAAAAGTAAATAAATGTTTTGAATCCAAGGGAGGAACTGCGGTACTGCATGAGGAGGTCAGAAGTGGCAGAGAGGACAGTAAGAAAGAGCGGTGAGGCGTGTGATAGAGTGACTGATGGGTTGGGGGTGGGGGTGGGATTACATCAGGGATAGACTCTGAGCCCCTTCTTGTTTGCAGTGGTGATGGACAAGCTGAAAGACTATGATGTTTGCAGATGACACCGTGATCTATATTGAGAGTAGGGAGCAGGTGAAGGAGAGCGTGGATAGGTGGCAGTATGCACTGGTGAGAAAAAGAATAAAAGTTTGGTAGAGGCAAGACATATGTATGAATGAGAGGCAGACAGGTGTAACAGTGAAGGTAGATGAGTTTAAGTATCTGGGGTCAACCAGATACTTAAAAGTGACAGACAGTGCACAACAGAGGTAAAGAAGAGAGTGCAGGCAGCATGTAGTGGGTGGAGATGAATGTCGGGGATGATTTGTAACAGAAAGGTGGCAGCAAGAATGAAAGGGGAAGTTTACAACATGCAAACTTAAATGCAGAGGGGAACTAACAACTGTTCATATAAATAAATGTTCATAAATAAAGAAGCAAAATAAATCAGAACATTGGTTTACATTTTCATTTTCCTATTATGTGCTAAAACATCTGTCACAGCCTTCAGTTTGAACAAAAGTTAGTTTATAAAAATGTAATGCGGTGAGACATTGTTTCTAAAAGATATTGGAGATAAAGGTTATTCAGTGTAATAAATATATATGCCAGGTACAGAAGTTAGACCCCTGTATATGGGTGTCACCTCAGGTCATAACAACCAGCTGTGGTTCTTTTTTTGTTTTTAAAAACTCTCCCGTGAAAAATAATAAACTGTACATAAAGGATGGACACAGCCAGCTAGGCGTTTCCCAATGGTTTTGCATTTTTGACTCTAGTGAAAAACTTAAGAATAAAATCCCTTCAAATAATTTTTTTGTTTTGTTTTCTGTTTTCTCCCCATCAGCTGATCTGTGTCGATGAGTTGATACATTATTAAAATGGGAGCAAATGATGTGTTTTTGTCACAGGCTGATAGTATCAAAGTGTCTGAGGATACAATTTAAAATTATTTCTTCTCTGTTGTCTGCTTAGTGCATTTTAGTTGCTTAACATACAAAAACATTCCTCTGAAAATAATCAGCTATAACGACTGGGCTGAAAATTGGTGAAAAAAAGGCCAGTGTCTTAAGAAAACCTTTGAAAGACCTTCAGAAACCCTGCAGAGCAACTGGTCAAAAGCACTTTTAAAAATTACAAATAGCAAGTCTGGCTGTTTGGAAGCAAAAAAATAAAGAAATGAGGAGTGGATCGAGAGTTTTGCACAGCATTGTAACTTCATTATGGAATGAAAACAATCAGTTTAAGGTACAAACACACTCAAGAGGTCCAGTTTAGTGACTCCAGTTAGCTGTGATGAAGCCTTTAGGCAGGAAGCCAGCTGCTGTCAATCAATGACACCACGCCGCTTGGTTTTAGCCTCAGCAATATCCGAATGTGTGAGGTATGAGATCCATCTGGTATCAAGGGTTAAACTGTCCTTAGATACTATGAAATTCTTTGCATCAGGCTGTAAACATGTTTATATCTGCTGTAAAGACTTGGACATTCTAAGATAGGAGTCTGTGGGGATACAGCCTCGAGTGGACACTGTTGAAGAAGTGTTGTTGTTGTTGTTTTTTTTTAATCTCTAGAGGTTGCTGATCAATTGTAGCAGCAGCATTTTTGAGACTTTAATCCTTATTTTTTCTGATGACAGATGTGACATGTTGGTGCTTCTCTGAGTCATTATTTAGTTTAATAAACATCTTCGTCCTTGTCCTTCAGCCAGCGGATCTGCCAGCAGTGAATCAGGTGACGGGGATGAAAAACAGACCAACAACGGGGAGCTGGAAACAACCGGAGCCAAGATGGCCAGCAGACCCAAAATGCAGCAGGTAGGTGAACAAATGCAACAAAGATAGAGATTAAAAGAGATTTTAAATCCAAATTCATCAGCCGGGATCTACAATATTACAGGTAAGCAGGTGAACTGTGAAATACGTCTCCTGCTAAAATGCTTCCTCAGAGGGTAAAAAAGAAGAAATTGAGTGAGTTTAAAAACAGGAAATCGGAAATAGACTATGAAAAATATTCCTCCTTTTGTGTTTTTTGTCTTCCTCAGTCTCTTCCTGTCACGTCCACTGCTTCAGAGCGACCGGCCTCCAAACCAAAGAAGAAGAAAGTGGGCCTGTTCAGATGAGCCTGAGCAGTAGGACGCACACACAATTGTGAATTTAGAAAAGATGCCGTCCTTTAAAAACACTTCTTATTGAACTTTTACACTCTTAAGGACATGTTTAGAAACCTACTTTTAATAAGTGTTTAGATTTTAGACTAAAAGTGTCATTGAATAAATATTTTTTCTATTTTTACCATTTTTGTGAACTGTGGAATCAGGTTTTCTTTTTGTTGGTTGCACTGATGACTGACGGTCGATCGGTGGGTAATTTCTTCTATATTTTTAGATTTTAATCAATGATTTACCTTCATGTATCTTTAACTGGGTGTGAAATGTTTTTAAAGAAGTCAAATTTTCAATTAAAGGTGTAGATGTAATTTTAATGGCTGTTTGTTTGTCATTTGTTATGTAAACCACAGAAAACTTTTAAAATTTAAACGTAATAAGCGATTAAACTCAGAAACAGGAATACCAACTTTTTAATTTTATTAAAAAGCTTCAACAACTTTTCACTGAAACCTCAGTCTTCAATTTTCCGCCAATCTTGCTTTCTCCGCGACCCAGACAGTCGGAGCACAATGAGCAGACAGCGGTCGATAGAGGAGCCGCTCTCCTTTTTCAGAGCTCAGTGAGATGTTGACTCAAGGTGTTGCAGCATGTCGGGAATGCTATTGAAGTTTTAGTTTGAGAAGTCGGTGTTTGCCTGCGTGGCTCCAAAGAGTTGCCATGTGAGAGACATTTCTGAAAAAGTGACGTTATCTCCACTGAAAGAGTAGCTTATTGTTATTCATTTAAGTAGCAAATACTGCTTTTATGGTCAAAAGAAAGAAGGTGGCGAAACATGAGGGTTGTGTAATTCCATTCCGATTGTTTATTTGCAGAAATCAACCATATCACATCATGTTTTTGTCTCTTTGGTCAGCTGTGTGTTCAGATTTGTTGATCAGAGATACCTGAGAGTAACTCTGAATACCAGCCAATCAGAATTGTCCCTCTTTCACGACTCTTTCAAGCTACAGACAGCACAGACAAATGTTTCTGAATGTAAATGAGGGTTTATTAAATTAATACAACCAGGAAATAGAGTTATTGCTCTATACGCTTCTACAAGTTTAACATGGCAAGAAAACTAGTTTTGATCCACAGACTGTATATAGAAGATGGATGTAGCCACTGTGGCATTACCCGAATGGTATTTGGACTCAATTTGGAAGCTTCAACGTTAGCATTTTCGTCGCTGCACTTTGGCTCAACTTCTGTTGTTTAAATGTGTTTTAGGCTAAAAGTGTAATAGACCGTCAACACAAAAAGGTTAAAAAATGTTTCACAGGGTATGTTTTTTAATTTATGAAAGTAATTTAATTTAATACAATTCAGTGGGGTACATATTGAACATATTGATACTTTGTGTCTATCCTCTGTCATTCTAGTATCGATCAGATACCAATACCAGTATTGGCATCGATACGATCAATCCGTCAAGCTCTACCATCCAAAAAGAGCAAAAATATTTTTTACAGTATGCTGTAAATGTGTGTTTTTTGTAAAGTTGGACATTTTAAAATGGGAGTCTATGAGCATTGACTCGATTCTAGTGCGAATTCTGTGTTTCCATAAATTATTTCAACCACATTTATTAAACAAAGCTTACAAATGTTTGATCACAGCATTTTCTAAAATCCACTTTTCTTTATCTTGTATACAGTAATTGAAGATAAAGAACAGTAACTTTGTCTCTAGACTGTCTATTGGAGAAAAGCTTGATGTAGGCCCACCTACAAGAAGATGTGGTGGGGGGGGGTACACACTTTAAAAACTTTAGGCATCAAAATCCTTCAGTTTCTTTGAAAGTTGCTTAAATTAAAAGTTTGGTCAGCAGATGTTGCATCAGATGACAGTTTCCATCCTGTTGTGGTGGAGGGTTGTCAGAGAGGTCTCCTGTTTTCTGGCTTATCCTTGGACCCCTCAGCAGGCCTCAGACTTCATTTTGGACCCCCCGATGGAGGGTGTGACATCAGCTGAGTGCTCAATGGGCTCTGAAACGGTGTTGGGTGGTTTGTGAAACCAGATCTGTCCAGTGAGCCGCTCAGTTATCCTCAAGTGATCTCCCTGAACGGAGTCTCTTTAACCCTGACAACAAAGCAGCCGGTAAGCATGTCAGGGTTAATTTTGTTCCAGTATCTCCAGTTAGCTGCATTCAGTACCATTGAAACCATCTGCAGTGGGTGTAATCTCTAAATTTAAGAAAAACCTTTCTCCTCAGCAAAGATTTACAAAAGATGCTACTCTTTCTTTCATTCAGCCCAACTCTGAACTGTGTCACTGGTTATACTGTAGCTTCTGAAAGCTCCAACAAGGCATTTAACAAAGAAATGACTCACAATCAAGAAAGAAGCACTTTTTGGATTACAGTACCAAAGTTTAGACCCTGTTCTTTGGTGATAAGGCAGGTAAAACTGTACGCAGTGGCTTCAGCTTGTCACTGTTGAACTTCTGCACTCATTTATGTAACCAGTTGTCACTGTTTGGTTTCTATGATTTCTGACTTTTCCCCCTCTCAACAAACCACTTATCAAAGAAAAGCCTGTAAGCTGGACAAAGGCAGTCACTCAATGTAATCAAACCAAAAGTTCATCGCCTTGAGGTGATCTCAGAATTCAGGGCCTTTAATAATGAGGCAGAATTGATAGAATTTTATTCCTTTAAAGCCTGAACTATGAAACAATTGCCAGAAAATTCAAATTCATTTTCCAGTTTATTGAATAGAAATGTATTGTGCACTTTGTTGAGGAAGGGGGGAAAAAAGATCACACTGATGACTTAGAAGTTAAAAAACTGATATATCACACACTTGGTGTCACCATGTTTGGGGTCCAAGAATCAAACTTGGGCCTTGCTTGGTCTGGTTTAAAGGCAATCTGGGTCAAGTGTTTGCATTTAGTACTTGCAATGAATAAGTTATCCTACCATAGTTTTTTGTTGTTGTTGTTGTTGTTGTTTCAGTTCTGATAACTAATTAGATTTTACAGTGTGTGTTTGTGTGTAAGTCGGGGTCGTGGTGGGTTCCCCTGCTCCCGCTCGGTGTGCTCACAGCTTCGTCGCCCACAGCAGAGCGGTTACCTGCACTGAGGAAAGAGGGGTCATGCGCGCACCTGCGCTCGCGCTCATGCGTCTCGCCTTGGGAACGCGGGTCCAAAGGACAGAGTAAGCGCGCGCCGGCCCTCGCGGGTCTCGTGGCTGTGTTTGTGTGTCCTCGGCTCAGGCCCGAGCCGACAATAAACAGATGAAGGCGGCCGCGATGGGAGGAGAGGACGGAGCGGAGGGCAGGTCCAGCAGGGCGCGGTCTCCTTCTCCTCCTCCCGCGGCACCTCGTGTGCACTGTAGCAGGCTCTCTTCCATTTCTGCCAGCCGCCCCGCGCCACAGCGACTCATTGAGCGCAAAGCCAAGAGGCAGAAACCGCTGCGGGGACACCCCGTGACCGCCGTGTCCAACAGCCTACGCGCCGCGCGCCTCCGCTCTGTCTCCCAGCCCGTTTCTCACAGTTTCGACGCAGAGGCGCAGCTTTGAAACTGCCTGCCAAGATAAACTCACCTCTCCTATTTATGCCCCTGCACTCCGTGTGCACTCGGGACAAGCAGTGCGTGATCAGCGGCGCAGAGGACAGGTTCACCTCTCTCCAGCGGGGCTCCAGCGGCGCACTGGCCTCTTTTACGCGCCGGGAATGGCGACTTCTGGGGACTCTGTGATGAGTCCTGCTCTGTTGTCTCCGCTCTAAGAATACAAAGCGGAACCCACGCGTGGAAGGAGGGGACACTCCAACAGAAATACAGCGGGGACATTGGCATCCCTCCGTAGGCGGGTGGGTGGGAGGGGGTGACACGCCGGCCGCCGGGCGGAATGCTGCTCTCGACGCTGGTGACGTGCCTCGCCGGGTGCGCGTTCCTCCTCTCGCCGGTCAGCGAGGGGTGCGGACCGGGCAGAGGCAATGGCAAGAGGCGGCAGGCGCGGAAGCTGGTCCCTCTCGCCTACAAGCAGTTCACCCCAAACGTGGGCGAGAAGACGCTGGGAGCCAGCGGGCGATACGAAGGGAAAATTACTCGGAACTCCGAGCGCTTCAAGGAGCTCACCCCCAACTACAACCCCGACATCATCTTCAAGGATGAGGAGAACACAGGTGCAGACCGCCTGATGACGCAGGTAACCCTCCCGGCTGCCGTAGTGCCTTTTAAGCCCGACTATAGTCCGGCTCTGAGAAGCAGGCATTTGTGCTCTGTGCACTTTGCCCCGTCTTTAAACACGTGGACGCTGTTATCTTGTTGACTCAAAGCTCCTCACCGCAGGAAGAAAAACGATCTTTGCCAACAAAATAATTTCATCACATTCATCTTTTTTAAATGAAAAAGATGCGCTTTAAAACAGATTTTCTCCATGTTGGCACTGATTTCAATCACAGCAGCATCTGTATTAAACTTTATTCATTAAAAACAAGGATGATAAAGCTTCACAAGTTTAACTCAGACCTTTCTTTGGGGGGCGAAGCACGGATTAGCCTAGTAGAGTCTAAAAGCCCTGCGAAGGCTGAACTGTGGAGGTTGGAATCAGAGGTTCACTGTGGGCAGCTCATGCGTAAAAAAGTGGGCAACCCCTTCTAAAAATGTACGGAGAGCGGTCGCTCTTAATTAAAACACTATGTCCTCTGTTTTTACATCATGTTTTTTTGGTGGTGAAACAGCCAAAAGTCGTATTTGGTTAGAGCCCGGGGTCAAGCGTGTGCTCATGTTTACCGTTTTCGTTTTTAGCCCGACTGGTCGGAGTTAACAGTCGCCTTTTTGGACTGTCAAAAATCTTTACGACACCGTCACTGATGTGGCCTCGCGTGGAATTTATTTGACTCCCTATTTCCCCAGGAATAAAGTATTTATATCTCGCTCTTGTGACCGCGGGCTTCCTCCCTGAGCATTTGTGTCCACAGACCCACGTGGGGAATGAAAGCGCGCACTCCGGGCTGGAGCTGTCACCTCGCTGCAAGAAGTAGAGGCTGCACAGACATGGGCAACACCTGCATAAGCGAAAGAGTTATTAACTGAACCCGATTTATAACCTTTTATCTACAAAATCACGACACAGAGCGAATTCTGGAATGATCCATACTTTAATACAGGGTCAGTATTGCATATACCGATAGTTCTAACCTATAAAGGCAGCGTATGTAAGGTGAGAGCAGTGTGTCATGATGTATGAGAAGTCTTCATTGATTAGCAATTTTAATGACCACGAAATCACCGTGATTTTTACTTTCAACAATAATTAGTTAACACAACAAAAACACACCTTTCAGCTTTTTGTAAATTTTGAAACGTTGAAGCTTGAGGTGTATTTTTATATCTCGATAGAAAATTATAATTTAACATCAGTGGGCTGCATACTGAATGTAGAGAGTAGAAACAAAGTATCGATCCTATTATATATTGGTATCGATATTGTTGATATTTCCCTTGAGCCAGCTGAGGTTTTTCTCTTACTTGTGCCGCTTTAGCCAGAAAATTGCTCTAAAGCTAAAAGCCTCCTTGGTGTGAGCTTGATTGATGAATTAAAGGGTCTTAAAGGGGACAGGTCTTCTCCAGGCTCGACATTTTTTGCAGCGCGCACTCGGAGCCGCTGCTCGTCAACGGCGCAGACCTGCACACAATTTATGAGCCCTAAGCCGCAGGAGACAGCCTCCTGTTTGTCTTTTACTATTTCGCGTTACTTTTTTTGTTTGTTTTCGCAGCGCTCCTGTGCAAAAATAACCCACTTCACTTGTGCTGAAGCCTTAATTATACGGATTTTTTCCCCTGCCTCTTTAGATTTTATTCCCTTTTTCCTGGGCGCTCCTGAGCTGCTGCATACAGACGCGACTGTTCAGGGGTTGAAGCCACACTGCAAAAAGTGGCACTTTAAAACTGCATTTATATAATTTAATATCCTTTTAAACGTCACGTGTTAAGCTAAGCAAAAGTGCAACACTGTTTTAAATCTGCGCAGATTTATGTGGATTATTTGGAGTTTGAATGCTTAAAAACAGATCCACAAAAATTGAGACTGTTCTTTAAAAAGTTGATTTTGGAAACATTTACTTGCATTTTCGATCTTTCTTTTCTTCTGTAGGTTTATTAAAAAATCTCTTTTATCTAGCTAAAACAGGACCCCACAAGACTAAACAGAACCTTCTCAGAGGGACACTTTTTGCAGCGCAGAGTTGTGTATAAGCGCATGTTGTCGGCCTGTGCGCCCAGTGTTTGTGCAGCCAGCGGTTTGGTGCTAAAATCGCTCCTACAGAAACCCCCCGTCGATCCGTACACCTTGAAAGGAAAACCAACAAAATCTATCGTCTGATTTATGAAGTCCAGCTCCTTGCTCTGACCGCAGAGAGAAAACACAAGACGTTTAAAAAGAAAAAAAAAATCCACACTGAACGCCGTGAAAAGGCATCTGTGGCCACCGAGCCACGAGCTATTCTTATCACAGCCAACATGGGGGAAAAAAAGACATTTATGGGGTTTAATCCCAGTTTGGAGCCTTAATGGGGCGAGATTCATGAAAGGCTGCATCACTGAGACGCTTTCAGGGGCAGCTGGGGAATGACAAGTCTGCCTCCAGCCACACAGAGTTCATTTAATAAGATTTCTGCCACTTAAAACCAACAAAACCTCCTTCCATTCAAAACCAGAGCAGATGAAAAAAGTTTGACTGCTTTACTTTTCATTTGATCGAGTGTAATCTTGGAGGGAAGTTTTTCCATCCGATTTCATGCATGTGCAGTGCATTGGGAATTAAATTATTATTAAATTACTTTAATAGAGTAAAAATGTGTTATTTTGTTGGCAAATCTTTCTTACAATTCGCCAGTTTGGTCAACAACTTGTATTTATTTGTATTCAAATCGGTGAAAATGTCGTTATTCAAAGCATCGTCCTTCCAGATTGCTTTAAAATCCAATAGTTAGGAAATAATTGGCCAAAGCAGTGACGAATGACTCCTGAGTGAAAGGGCATCAGTCAATTTCGGATTTCTTTCTGAATGTTAATAGAACCCAACATTTCTGAACCTTAAAAATGAGCTTCATGGTGCATTGAGAACTAAAACTAATGACCGAGCTCATAAACTCATCATGAAAGAGTTTATTGAGGTCACATAGAGCATGAGAGCTGGTGGTCCTCTTCCCATAGACTTCTATACAATCAAGTCTTTTCTTTTTTTTTTTCCAACAAAAGGAGTCGCCCCCTGGTGGTCATTAGAAAGACTGCAGATATAAGGCAGGCTTCAGTATCTTCCAGAAGATACTGTATACTTTATATCAAAATGACATGAAGGCAGTAATTCATTCATTTACATTGTAAAATAAGTAAGTATTAAAAACAAAAGTAAAAATCAGCTTAAACGAGGAGAGCTACACTGGCTTGTTTATGTTCAGTGCATTATTTAGTACAAATGAACTCACAGAATATTATCATTGCTTACTCACTTTTTGTGCCTTATACACCGCACATTTAGAGTACATCTGGTTTTATTAACGTTTAGATGACAAACTGAACGTGATCACTGACTGGGAGGCATTAATCACTACAGGAGCTTGTGATGGAAAACCCTCTACGCTGCTCTTGGCTTCACAAACACTGGAAATTACGTTAAAAGTAAACAGAGCGTTTCTGAAAGAAATACCACAACGACGACTAAATTAGTGCTTTGAAGTTAAACATGCCCAAGAGTCTTTGTACTGGCTACTGGGGAAATGTTTCCTCCTCAGAGAAAACAAGTATCCAGAGCTTTTCTCGTGTGTATGTGTGTGTGCAAAAAATACACATTATTCAAGTAAGTAAGTTCAATGAATAACTAAGCCACCCTTACAGATTCATCCCCAAGTGTGCTTAACAAAACGTCAAAATTTTTACTTACTTTTTTGAAATTCTGAGAGATTTAACCTAGATTTTTGACTTACGGATCAGCAATATTACAGTTTAATTGGTTTTTAGTTGGAGGCCTTCAAATGATCATTATAAGGAAGACTTATACTAAAGGCAAGATGCAGGAAAATAAGCGCAGTTATTACAATCAAACAGAACCTTTGAAAGCAGTTGACTCGGAGTCTCGTAGACATCTCGAGTCCCAGTAAACACGACGAGTCTTCCCTCATTAGTCATTTTTAAATAAAATTTTTATCAAAGAAATGGTTTTTCAAAAGTCTAGTTTTTATCTATTTTTAAGTTAAAAGTGTTTTTTCACATCTCGTTTTAGTTTTCACTAAGAGGAGACTGTATATAAAAGATGGACACAGCCACCGCAGTATCATACAGTTCGAAGATTGAATATTTGCATTTTGGACTCTGCTGTGCTGGCTTTTTGCAACCAGATGATGATGTTTGGGTGAAAAAGGTGGCTTGATAGGTTATCAAACTAACTTAGCGAGCTGCATCACATGGACAGAGAGCGCCGACTTCTTGGACGGTCTGTTTGTACAGTCCACTAATAATGCAAACTTTTAAGCCTTAATGTAATCTAAGCTGGTGAGTTTGATAGCTAGATCTCCTTCTGCACAGTTGTCATGAAGCGGCAAACTAAAGCTGTGTCCACATGTATACGTTTTTTTTAAACAAAGATTTTTCTGTGATTGTTTTGAAAAAATGTTAAATACCCACGCAAAAATGTGGACATCGAGCACTGTCAATAGCACGCCAAAACAACAGGTGGCGATGTAACCCTTACTGAATAGAAATATTAGGCAATCAAAAGTCCACAAATAGTAACATGATGCAGAGTCTGACATCAGAAAGGTGATAAAGGCGTGCACCTTTCACTCCACATGTAAACATAATAATTTCTGAAAGTTTTCGCCCTGGAGGTTTTTCAAAATTTCCATTTTCACAGCGTTTACACAGGAAAAAGCTCTTCTTCCCAAAATACCTCTGCACGTATCCAAACGCACCAACTATTCAGACTAAACCTGTTGTTTGTAGCAGGATGTAAAGATGTT
>VOQK01003088.1:8146-21752 GCA_015052645.1 Benitochromis conjunctus | reverse complement strand
ATTCTGCTGGTAGTCCTTCTGTGGAGGCGCAACATAAAGATGTGTGTTCTGCAGTTTGCAGGTCCAGTGTATCAGATTAACCTTAGATTTGTGGTTATTTTACAAAAGCTAAAAAGCTAAAATAATGAGGGCATTTCTGTAAACTAAGCTTGATATAATTATGCAAGGTTTGTGACTTTTTAACACAGACGTATGTTAAAAAAAAAGGCACAAATAATACCAAGTGATAGTGATGACAGAGACCCAAAGATGTATAAATACAAAAATAAAAATGAATGGTATAAAATAATAAAAATGGATAAAATAAAAGATGATATTGCACAATATAGATGTGAGGGAGACTTGTCAAAAGGACATAAAAGGCAAACCATCAAAGGATTAGCTGTATATGTGATTCTTTTTATTTCCATTGTTTCTGAAATGTAAATAAATAAATAATACACATTTTCAGCATTGATTTCAGTTGAAAGCACAAATGTAAAAATGTTATCGGAAATGACCACCATGAAAGAGTAAGCTAATTTAAATATTTTAATAGGTGGCTGAGTTATACTATTCACAATTTATCCATATATCCATTTTCTTAAATGCTTATTCACTGGTATATCCTAACTACCCAAGATACAGGGGGTACACCTGGATACACCCAGTTCATTACAGGGCTAATGAAGAAACAACCATCCACACTCACGTCTGCATCCATGATTAATTCAGAATCACTAATTAACCAAACATGCTTGGACTGTGGAAATAAACCAGAGCACCAGAGGAACACCTCAAACATATAACCATTTACCTGTGAAGCAACATGCTAATTGTTGCACAACCATGCTGTCCAAATAATCTGGCACAATATAATATGTGTTTACATATATATGCTAATATTTGTCAGTGTTATAATTGCACTCCTACTTTGGAAACATTTTACAATATATACTGTATCCTTATATCTTCTTTCTCGCTTTTTCTTGTTTTATTGGAGCATGATTAAGCAGACAGGTATCCATTACCTTAACTCAGAGTAATACACATTTGCCCTGGGCTATATGTCACAGCTGATAATATATACAAAGCCCTATGAATCTGCCTTCTTAAAACCCCCCATGCCCTTTATCTGCCAATCCCATGACTTTCATTGGCTGACTTGAAGGATGATATCCCTAATGTTCATGACAAATTAATCCACAGGGGAAAGCCAATGACAGTGATCTGCCAGTGGGTCATCCCTTTGGCTAAATCTGTCATTTCACATTTGCAAGGATGCATGTGCAGGACTGCATAACTAAGCAGCATATTTGTGTAACCTGAATGGAGCGGCTGGTGTCAGTACATACATACAGAGACCCAATAAGGATTCAAATCCCTGAGAAGAAACTTAATTGGGTCTGATCTAGAATGCTACAGCAAGACAGGGAGTGGGAAGAGAGAGCATATTTCTCCTTATTGGCTTCTCTTTATTGGCTCCATGTTTAATCCAGAATTGAATTTAAAATCTTGCTCCTTACATACCAGGTCTTGAATAAACAGGCCCCATCTTCTCTTAATGACTTTATAGTACCAAATCACCCCATTAGAGCACTCTCGCACTGCAGGCTTGCTTGTTGTTCCCAGAGTATTTAAAAGTAGAATGGGAGGGAGAGCCTTGAGCTTTCAGGCCCCTCGTCTGTGGAACCAGCTTCCAGTTTGGATTTGGGAGACAGACACCTTCTGTACTTTTAAGACTAGGCTTAAAACTTTCCTTATAAGCATATAGTCAGGATTGGATCAAGTGACCCTGAATCCTCCCTTAGTTACACTTCAACAAGTCTAGGCTGCTGGTGGATTCCCATGATGCATTGAATGTTTCTTCTTCAGTCACCTTTTTCACTCACTTTGTGTTTACACACCTCTCTGCATTTAATGTTTTGTTAATATTAATCTCTGGCTCTCTTACGCAGCATGTCTTTGACCTGTCTTCATCCACTCACCCCCAAACGGTTGCGGCAGATGGCCGCTCCTCCCTGACCTTGGTTCTGCTGGAGGTTTCTTCCTGTCAAAAGGGAGTTCTTCCTTCCCACTGTCACCAAAGTGCTTGAACATAGGGAGTCATATGATTGTTGGGGTTTTCCCTGTTTTATTTGTATTATTAAGAGGTCTTTACCTTACAATATAAAGCACCTTGAGGCAACTGTTGTTGTGGTTTGGCACTACATAAGTAAACCTGAACTGAATTAAATCGGTGTTCCGCTTTAGAAACAATAAAGATTTTTGAATGAAAAGCAGCAGTGAACCTATAAAGGTTGCACAAGGTCTGTGCATGTAACACAAGTTCGTGGATACCCATGAAGTTAATGTTACAGTATTTGGATGAACAGATGTGAAACTGAACTAATTGCCATGTAAACAAACATAATGAAATCTATGACTTAAATGACAATGTGTTAAAAATGTACAGTCTACACTAAAGTAGATGGATAGATTAACACCTCATTTATTCATATCAGTTTTAACACATTAACACATTTAGCATTTACTCTTGCTTCAATATTGATTCAAATGTTGACTGTCATTTGTTTTGCAAGTTGCCTTTTTTATACTTAAAAACAAACATATGAAATATTACCAATGATATGATGCCCATGGTCATTATAGAAACATAATTTGATTAATTTTCTCACCTGCTTATCCAAGCTGCTGTTGCTTTATTGGTGAGAGCTTATCTGGGTGAGATGCAGGGTACATCATGGACAGTTTGCCAGTCTACCACAGTGCAAGCAAAGAAAGACAGACAACCATTCATGGTCACATCAATGCTAGAATCCAATCTAAAATCACCATCTAACTTAACATATATTATCATGGAAGGCAGCCCACACAGACACAGGTGGACCTTTTCTGAATTCTAATGCAGAAACTGTCCTGCAGAGAGGTGACATCCCTAACTAATGAACCACTATTCTTCTCTTCCCCCACCCCTAGATACATTTATGACTAAAAATCCCCTAAGTTGAGCAGCAGAAAACCTATTACCAATGATAAAAGCGCTGTATTTTGCTGTATATCACAAAAAATTGGTGTGGTGCCAATAATTTACTGTTTTACAATTAAAATGCATTTTACTTGTTTGAAAGTTATATAAAATCTATGTTCCCAGAGGATGTGAACAAGCAAAAAGGGTGTTGAATGTTGAGTGCTTCAACAGCCTTTTTGAAATATACAGACACAGATGAAAGCACAGAGTGCATTTGGCCCCATACACTATACTGCAGACAACAAACATACTCGCCTGAGTATTGCAAAGCCACATGTTTGTATGGAGAAACTGTTAGGACAAACTGCACCGTCAGTCCTTGAAATTAATGCATCAGAGAAACCATGTAATGCAATTTGTATCACTTCTAAGCAAAGCTAGTGGCAGTGAGTGGGCCTAAAAACAGTTCTATTGAATCTGATTCCAGCTGCGCCACACTGCGCATTTCTTTTCACACATTTGAATTCAAACAAGGTCCCAGAAAAGTAGATTGCTCAGACCTTGCAGAAGAGCTCCTGTTTTTCGCTGAATGTATTCAATTTGAGTTTGTTGCTGGCAATATTATGTAGCGAGTGAATGCTAGAGAAATTAACTAATATTGGATGGCAGGGACACTCTTTGATTTAAAACGAATTTGCCACAAAACATTGTTTGCTAATAATAGACTATTTTTAAGAACAAAGGGTGATGGATTCATTCTTGGCATTAAGATATTTCCTGCTTATCCAGCGGATGTGCTTTTGGTATAGCAGAGTCGTAATGAGCAGGGTAGAAACACTGCTGTGTTATCACTTGAAGAGCCACCATTGGCTCAAGCAGATATGCTGGCACAGGTGAAAACTGGGTAGGTGGCAACAAAGCTTTAACAAGCAACAGAGTGCACGGCAGTTGGTGTAGCAAGGATGTTTTTGGGATGGATTGTGGGTTGTGTACACAGTGATCGGCTGATAACAGCACGTTCTTTCTGAACAAATATAATGTTCCTTGGAATTAAGGAAAGTCCAGCTGTCATTTGGCTCAAGAGTTTATTAAACCACAAATCTGAAACTTTAAGCTGATGAAAAAAATCTGCCTGATACAAAAAACTCCTCGGAGTAAGTTTTAAATGGGTTTTTAAATGTCTCTCAGTATGTATGTAAAAAAAAATAGTTCATTTTTTTGGCTTTTGTTTTGCACTCACTTAATATTGCAAAGTTTGTTATCAAAATATTCACAATAGCTATGCAAAATATGACCCGTGGTAAGTTCTTACATCTTTTGTCGCGTTTAAATCGTCTAATTCCCTCTCACATCACCCACTCACCTATTTTGTCTTTAAAGGTTTCCATGCAAAATGAAAAAGTTTCATGTTTATTTTTCTATGTTAAATCAAAAGAAGTTTTGTTGCCAGACTATGCATGCGAGCTCTCCGTTAATCAGGGCACTAACGGTGTATATCTCGTATGTTCAGAATCTGGCTGCTCACTCACAGAGCAGTACTACAAGCATGGATTGGTTTTGAACTTAGCTTTCAGGATTAATTATTCAGTGCATTTTTGATGGACCTCTGAAACTGCTTCCCCTGTTGCAATATTAATTGCCTTGCCAAAATGTATTACAGATTTATTTTCAAGCATTGAAGGGTGTCACCCACCCCCAACTGAAAATAGGGAATGCAAACAGAGTAAGGAAAGTAAGGAGATTACTGACCTAATGACTGTGATTTCAAGAGATGGATGATCGAAGTGTCAACAGATTTGTGCATTTGTGCTAGTGCCCATAAACACAGACATTTTTCTCTTTCTTTCTCTCTCCCTCTCCTCTCCTCAGGCTATTGTGGTATCAAGAACACATAGCAGCCATTCCAAAACTCATTTTGTGCTCTTTACTGTTTTTAATGCCTGACTTTTGTGAATAGATCAAGACTTGTTTACCTTGTTTACCCTTATTTTTCTTAAGACATTGCCTTTTTGGACATTTAAATGTAAAGTGATGAAGGAATAAATTATAGACTGTGTGTTGGATCACAGACACATTAAAAAAAGAAACTGAACTGATATTCCTATTAAACTAGCAGTTTTCACGAGATGCATTTAGATTATGAAAAAGTTAGTCTAATATTTAGAGAGTAGATTTGGAAGTTGTTAGTGAAACCTTGTCTCCTCAGGGAGGTCATTCCAAGCCTTTGCAGATATGATAGCGAAGCAAGGTCACCCTGAGTTTTTAAATTAGATTTGGGTACAGCAAAGAGTGACCTTCCTGATGATCTCAAGCAACAACCGTTGGCTCGTAGGTACTTAAAAGCTCAGTGATATAGCTGGGAGCCAGACCAGCAAGTGTGTTAAACATGAATAGTTGAATCTTAAAATCAACCCTGAACTGAAGATGCAGCCAGTGTAGCTCAGCTAAAATATGTGCAATATGCTCTCTCCTGCTGGGAATAAGGCTTTGAGCACCAGGGTTCTGTACTGATTTAAAGCAGGTCAGGTTATGTTTTCACATGCAGTGTGTAATGAGATACAGTTATACACACACTGCAATAAAATCTTAATTGTTTCTTGAGCTTGATTAAGCGAAACACAAAACACATAAAGAGAAAACAAAAAGGGAGTGTTTTAGGAATCTTGAGTGAAATATGCCATGTCACACAGACATTTCTGAAGGATATGTAGATACTTTATACGATGGTTACTTAGATCCAGTGCGGCCCATTACTCAAAAAAATGTAATGGATTACACATTGCATTTCACCTTTTTTAAGTAATGTATTAAATTACTTAATTACTCCCTAAAGAAACAAATTACTGTCCTGCAAGCCATACTGCTCTTCACTGCCTTTGTTAACTGCTGCTGGGCGAGGTCAGCATAAATTCAGCTTTACCACCACTCCATTTGATGTCTGTGTAAATCTTTCCAAAGAACAAAGTATAATGCAATCATTTCTGTCTTATATATAGTTTGCACTTTACCATTGCTCTGTTGTCCTTTCATTCACCAAGAATAAAAGTAATGTTCATGGTGTCATTCTCAAAAGTTGTAAACCACATTACCATTGACCTGCGTCCTGAACATGAACTGAAGCTATAGCTCTAAAGAACCTTTGAAATTAAAATAACAATATATACACTACCAGTCAAAAGTTTGGATACCCCCTCTCATTTAATGGTTTTTCTTTATTTTCATGACTACTTACATTGTAGTTTCTTACTGAAGGCATCAAAAATACGAATGAACACATATGGAATTATATAGTAAACAAAAAAGTGTGAAATATTTAAAAACATGTTTTATATGATTGATTCTTCAAAACAGCCACTCTTTGCTTTGATTACTGCTCTGCACACTCTTGGCATTCTCTCGATGAGCTTCATGAGGTCGTCACCTGAAATGGTTTTCCAATAATCTTGAAGAAGTTCCCAGAGATGCTGAGCACTTGTTGGCCCTTTAGCCTTCACTCTGCGGTCCATCTCATCACAAACCATCTCGATTGGGTTTAGGTCAGGTGACTGTGGAGGCCAGGCCATCTGGTGCAGCACTCCATCACTCTCCTTCTTGGTCAAATAGCCCTTACACAGCCTGGAGGTGTGTTTGGGGTCATTGTCCTGTTGAAAAATGAATGATGGTCCAACTAAATGCAAACCGGATGGGATGGCATGTCACTACAGGATGCTGTGGTAGCCATGCTGGTTCAGTGTACCTTTAATTTTGAAAATCCCCAACAGTGTCACTAGTAAAACACAGCCACACCATCACACCTCCTCCTCCATGTTTTACAGTGGGAACCATGCATGTAGAGACCATCCTTTTCTGTAACACACAAAGACACGATGGGGGAACCAAAGAACTAAAAAATTGGACGCATCAGACCAAACCACAGATTTCCACTGGTCTAATGTCCATTTCTTTGGGTTTCTTGACCCAAACAAATCTCTTCTGCTTGTGGCTTTTCCTCAGTGGTGGTTTCTTAGCAGCTATTTGACCATAAAAGCCTTATTTGTGCAGTCTCCTCTGAACAATTGATGTAGAGATGTGTCTGCTACTGGAACTCTGTGTGGCATTTATTTAGGCTCTAATCTGAGGTGCTGTTAACTTGTGATTTCTGAGGCTGGTGACTCAGTTGAATTTATCCTCAGCAGCAGAGGTGACTCTTGGTCTTCCTTTCCTATCTTTGCTACATAATTCCATATACCTCTTTTTTTTAGATATTTGATGTCTCAGTATGTACCTGCAATGTAGAAAGTATTCAAAATAAAGAAAAACACATTACATGAGAAAGGGTGTCCAAACGTTTAGCTGGTAATGTATATATAAACATATACAAAGTTTATCTGTCATGTCTCAAGTGACCCATACTCACTTTAATCTCTGTTTGTCATGTCAGTTTAAATCTCTTCTTGTGTCGATGTATGTTAAGGATGGAGCCCTACTGTATTGTGTCTTATCACTTAAACCTTAGTTTTTTTCTAATGTCATCTATTCACCCATTGTTATTCTTGTCAGGGTCGCAGGGGACTGGGGCCTATCCCAGCTGTCATAGGGTGAGAGGCGGGGTACACCCTGAGCAGGTCGCCAGTCTGTCGCAGGGCTAACACAGAGCGACAGACAACCATTCACACCTATGGGCAATTTGGAATTACCAATTAACCTAACCCCACTAACTGCATGTCTTTGGACTGTGGGAGGAAGCCGGAGCACCCACGCAAACACGGGGAGAAAGCCAGAATCTAGATGCGCACATGGGGTTTAAAAAAAAAATGCTGCAATCAGTTTTGTCATGTTCCCAAAGCCATTCTCAAATTATATAGAATCGTAGGCTTCAATAATGGCTTTTTCAGGCATGGTTGAGCAACTGACTTTTACAGTGGGTGGACAGAGCTTGAGCTAAATGAGCTATTAATACAGGTTAAGATGCAGAAAGAAAGGAATTCTAACACTTCCCTGGGGGAGCAAGCTGTAAGAAAGTCAAGTGAACATTACAAGTGTTATATCTTTGCAACTGCTGCCACAAGATCAAACAATATATCAGAATGCCTGGAGGGAAACAACAGGTAACTGCTGTATCACTAACAGAGTCATTTAAAAGAATGACCTACTTTGTACTGCAACTTATCACATTAAATGGAGCAACAATAAAATATAAAGGATACAAATATCAGTTTGTAAAAATGCATCTTTCATGTGTTTTATTTTACTACATCAGCAGTGCATCACTTTAAATATACAACTGTTTAATGTCAGATAATATTATGTGCAATGAAAAGCTACTGAACATTTTAAATTAAATTTAGATTGAAAACATTTACCATTTTAAAACCAAATTTAAACAATCCTGGAAACACCCATGGTCTATAAAAAACAACTGAAAGGTATGTTTTGTGTGATGTTGTTTTCTTTCTTGGAAGCCTCAATGTCAAACTAGCATAACAACCTTAGTGTAAGTTCCAATATCATTAAAGATGCTAATTAGAGTAAATGTCCTTAGTTCTTTGCCACCCACAGTGTTCATGAGAAATACTTTAAGGCCTCATATGAAGCTCTAGCAGCCCTCTGCACCTTTGACAGATATGGAAAGATGTCACTAATGGAAGCCTACATGGTTGACTATGCACTGCTCTGTATACAGTAACAATAACCTCAATTTTCATCATAACATTAACAAGTTTTTGCAACAAAAAATAAAACTTAAATGCATTAACCAATTAAAGAATCACAAAGGTAGAATATGCTCTTGTTCATTTTGTATTTTCAAGATAATGTGAAAAAAAAAAACAACTACACAGAGTGCATAGAGGATTATGGCTGCCAGCATCAATGTGACAGTAAACCATCTGTTACACTATTCACCAGAACTGCTTAACTACAGTCGTTTCAGCTGAACCCTTCTCCACATTGGAGAGAAACACTTCCCTTTCAAATGCTGTGTTGGAAACATCAGCAAAGCTTGTTGTCAAGTTTAGCTTTTTTTCCCCCACAAGGCCGGTATTAATTATTTTCATTTTTATTTCATCGTGTGCAAATATGCTTTAAGTGTCTCACTGTCCAGCCAAGACAGTAACAATGCAGACCTCCTAATTAGATAATAATATTAATAATGATAATGCAATTAAATCCAGCTTTAAAGAAATCTAATTTCTAATAGAAGAAAGTATTTCATTAATATAATAAAATGTCCCACTGTGTTTCCGATAGTATTTCGCAGTCCAAGAACAGTGTCAACTACACTAGTATTCTCCTGACAGAGGCCTTAAGTGTTTAGTTTCATGCCTGAGAAATACAGAGCATATATTGCCTGACCCTGAGTGCACTGATGAATCATGCAGCACTGTAACAAAGTTTACCCTGGGACTCATGTTAACAAGGAGAGTGAGGCCAACATGAAACACAAGTAACATAACCTTATGCTTAACATTAACAATTAAATAACAAATGCCAATGGGACCTGCTCCCCTACTTCCCACACAACTGTGAGCACAAGATTAAGAGGCAGAGTATTATAAAAGAATAAAAATATGCCTCAAGTCTTTAATGAAGACTAAAGAATATGAAAAGTTTTTGTCCCTGTTTTATAAAAAAAGAGGTTCATGGAAGAAGGTAGCCAGCTATCAAAAATATAATATGAATTGACGTCAGATTATTGTCTATGCTATGAGTGCAGATTTTTTTGAATGCCATTTCATGCCACAGACAGCCTCACATGTCTGACCTCACCGTGACCTAACCTTATTCTGTGTCCTTTAACTTTAACCTCAATCCTTGTCACTTAATGACATGAAATCACATATTTAAAGCATAAAATAAGTACACACGACAGGCAGAATGTGTATTTTGCATGTTATTACTGAAATGAAATAAAATGTACACAACAATAATATCAATAATCTATTGTGACTGATATTAAAGGGTTAACATATGAGAAACAAACAAAATAATTTTTATGAACAGTAATCTGTTGTGTTAGTTTATCTAAACCATTATTGAACTGATTTATACTGTATCCCAAAAGATTGATTCTGTTCATCTGGACGTAACGTTTTCAGTGGGAGAAACGTTTCATTGCTCATCCAAGTGACATACAAGTGAGCAACGTTTCTCCCACTGAAAACGCTACGTTCAGATGAACAGAATCAACCTTTTGAGATTCGCTTACCTGGATGATTGAGCATGCATGAAGACGATTTATACTGTACTTTTTCTGGTCTCCTCTTTTTTCTTTATACATCCTTCAAATAACAATATCAAGTATTGGGTGCTGATTTAGTTCAAATTTTGAAATTCTATTTAGGGGTAGGTAATATTTTTTTTGTTTATTTTTTTTATAATAAGACAGATGAAAGATATTCTGAATGAGATATTGCAACATGAAGCAGAAAGGAACCCAGAAAAATGGGCTATAGTCTGGATGTGAAATCATTACTTGACTTTTTTTTTTTAAATGCGTGAAATGATGATGACATGGGATTAATAAAATATTCTGATTCTGATTATGTTTAGAGAGAGCTAACGTTTTTTGTTTATCTTTGGACAGAGCTTGGCCTGCTCATTCCTCACAATTGAAGTCTTTATGCCATCTAAGCCAACAAGCCCTTTCTGATAGCCTTAAAACATTTGTGGTCATAGTCTGTGGCCGTCACACTCTCAGCATATGAGTCAAAATCTGTATTTCCCAAACTGTTGAAGTACTCATTTAACAGGGAATTCTAGATTTTACCAAATTATATCATTCTCGTTGTTAATTTAAGTGTGAACACAGTGATACTGTATCTCTCGCCTCAGTTTCTGTCTTTGTTGTGTTATTATGACTGTGTTCGCTTGACTTTTGGTGCTTGACTGGCTCTAATGGGTTTCTTGTGTAACTCACAGGTCTACATGCATAAAAACAGCATACACATTTATAGGCCTGTTAAAGCAAAACCTGCATTCTTATACTGTAAGTGAGCTGTATAGTATGCAAAGCCCTGTGAAACATACATCATTTCCTTAGGGATTATTAAAGTATTCTCATTCTCATTCTGAAATTCTGCAGAGTGTAAAAATCTGTGAACACATGCAATGAGCATCCCAAAGACTCTGCATACTGAAATCCTTGTTTCACAAAATGAAAAGACAGAATTTATCAAAACACATCATATACAGATCCAATATGTGATTAAAATAATGACATTACATTCATAGCATTTGCAGTTTATCGAGGGTCACTGAGAAGTCCTTACTATTAAATATAAACTCTCTTCTTCCTATCGTGTCCTGTCTGTCTTCTTACATCTTTCTCCATCTCCGAGTGAAGTTAGCTCTCTTTCTTTTCTCTCCCTGTGAAAAACAGCAGCTGGACCTTTAGCTAGCAACACACTGTGCGACAAACTGCACACGCACACAGTTTGTGTGTTTGCTGATGTTTGTTGAGCTGATAGAAACATTGAATTTGAAATTACCTGCCACTTAAAAAACCGTCACTCCCTTCATGCTTCCTCCTCTTTTGTAGAGCTAGCGAGATGCTGAAGTGTTGAAAATCAGTGTTTGACTTTTGGGAGAACTGAGCCTGGCTGCTGGGGTGGTAGAAAGGGGTGCATCTATAAATTTGGCCAGGTATCAAATTCAGTTGTTTCTGTACAGACTGTAAACAACTGGGATTGTTTTTTTCTTGACTAAATCCCCTTTTTTTTCACAACAATTTACAAAGATGATGCATTATTTTAGAAACATTCTTGCATGACAAAGCCTCACCCCTGGTCTGCGTGGTCTACTCAATCATCATCACCTCATTACAAATGAACACAACACTGATACACAGCCACGGTTGCCAAAGACTCATGTTTCAGAATCTGATTAGCTTTGATGTTAATGAGAGCTTTGCCTCTATTGCTAACCCCCAAGGTTTGTGGATCAAGCTCTCCATCTATACACTGCTGCATTCTGACACCGTTGCCCAGATGGTGGTGCAGTCTAACCCCCTCTATCTTTTTTCTCCACTTGCTAAATACACCAATGAGTGTTGCCCCTGGGCATCGACAGTGCATATGGACACCATGAATACCTGCCTGATCTCATTATAACAGAAAAAAAACACATAACTTCATAACAAAGGAGAGGAAGCATGTTATGCGAACAGCTGGCTTGCCATTTCCACTTCATCTAAAACTCTGCTAATGGTTGGTCTAATTGATAGATTGATTTCTGTTTTCACCATTGACCAAGAGTTGAAAGTAGTGTTTAAACTGTTCAGTACTGCTTTTAACATGAGTTCAGTTTTATGCCCCCATGGTGAATTATTTAATGTAAGACAGCTGACAGTACAATGATGCTACTTTTTTCTGCAGGTGTCAAAAACATACTAAACATATGGTACAGGAATAACAGCAGGCAACTGGGCAAGTTTCCCACAGGCCCATCACTTTGTAGTGTTTCCCTCTCGTTGTGGCATGTCTTTATAGCCAATAGCCTTAGTTATCATGTAATGACCATCAGAAACTATGTTATATTTTTACATAACATTTTGTGGTTATACACTTAATTTTTCAAAACAGCATTCAAAATATTACATAAACAGACATATAAACCATAACAAGACAGGCTCAGTAAACGGGGTTTAGCACTAAAAATATATGCTATGTAATAGAAAAACTTATTTGCACAAACTGGAACAAACTTTAAAATATATGCGTACAACAGCAAATGTAATACTCACAGAAGGCTATTCATATTGTAGTAAACCCCCAAGCATCATCACTCATTGGTTGATCGCTGGTGGACATTCAGGCTCTGGTTGCCCTGGTTACTCTTTCCACCTTAAAATTTGGAGGAAGTATAATTCATCACTTGAGTACATGGTTGTTTTGCCAACATGATTTTCTCTATCACTGCTACAAGACACTTAAAAATGCATTACTAGTCAGGTTTATTATGACAGACCATTACAACAGAGGATGTGCCAGGTAACAACTGCTAACATGACAGGCAATAGGCAACATTGTTTTATTTTTTACATTAAGGAATTGTATGTGTTCCCCCTGTATGCAATATTTATAATTCAAGGTTAGAAAGCATAAGGTGACACATGGTCAGTACTTTTTAACTGCTGTTAAATCTCCTACCTGTAACTGCAAAACATGCATAAGCCCTCCCTCTAGGGTTTTGTATTAAGACTGTCTTGGCACTAATACCCAGATTCCTAATTCCCAGCCTTACCTTCGTAATATTCTTAATGAGCCCTTAAGCCCTGAGATCCCTCGTTCTGCCATGTTCCACGTTCCCTTTGATCCTGACTATACCTTTTCCAGTATTCTCAGATGGGGGGGGGGTCTGTGCATAGTGTTACCTGACTGCGTGGTGCTAATACATCAAATATTCATCCACACTCTCCTGCCTGCACACTCTGTCCTCCAAAGCACAAAAAGTCAAACACAGTTTTCAAATATTTTAAGGAGAAAATTACATTTGCAGGCAGTGATGGCTGCTACGTAACACATAAGAATTATTGCATGATGACAATAAGATTGTTGTTTTTCTTGGTTTCTGTCGGTCATGTCTGATCATGAGTAGTAATTGCCATCTGATTATATAATGCATACTCCATAGCTGTGATGAGTTTTAAAACAGTGCATTTTAGACAGTGATTAGCTT
>VOQK01003087.1:14015-30652 GCA_015052645.1 Benitochromis conjunctus | reverse complement strand
GGACACATCACCAATCTGTCACAGGGCTAACACAGAGACAGCCACCAATTCACACTCAGACCCATGGCCAATTTAGAATCACCAGTGAACCTAAAGTCCCACCACATGTCTTTGGACTGTGGGAGGAGGCCAGAGACAACCCACCCAAACACAGGGAGAGCATGCAATCACTACACAGAAAGACTTTGGCAAGATGGCGGAGTCAAACTCAGTACCTTCTTGCTGTGAGGCAACAGCGCTAACAACTGCACCACCTGCTGCCCTTCAGTTCAGTTCAGTTCAGTTCAATTAGTTCCAAATCACGACAAGAGTTACCTCAAAGCACTTTATATGGTAAGGCAAAGACCCTACAATAATACTGAGAAAACAATCAGACCACCCTTATGAGCAAGCACCTGGCAACAGTGTGAAGAAAATCCAAACTGCATAACTAAAGGGAGGGAATTTAAATCAGTGCTGAAAAAAAAATCCATCATGCGAGACAAATAATGTGTCTCTGGGTCCATTTCATTCAAATTTAAATGCATAGTTGGTGACAGATTAAGTGTCTTTAAATGTTTCTGAGGAATTTGAGATTACTGGACCAATAGATTCTCTCACTATAAATAAATATGTTCTATGTAACCATGACAAGCTGTAATAATATCTTCTGTGTCCTCAGAGTGGAACTTATCGTATGGTGTCGGAGGAGGAGCAGGAGCTCAGGGCCAAGCTGGAACGTCTGACCGTCAAGGACCACGGACCAGTTTTTGGATCCTGCACCAACGTGCCAGACCACACCTGGCAGAAGGTGATCGACGAAACCTTTGGAATAAGATCAAGATTCATCAGAGTCACATCAGGACATAAAACGCTTTAACAAGCAAAGGAACTGCAATGCAATGCAATTATTTGCTAGTACAACCCCAGTAAAACCCTCAGGTTTCTTCTTGTTAAAAGGGAGTTTTTCCTTCCCACTGTCGCCAAATGCTAGCTCATAGGGAGTCATCTGATCGTTGGGATTCTTCCTCTATTATTGTAGAGTCTTTACCCCATTTTGTGCTAGATAAATGACACTAAATTGAATTGTGTTTTGATAAATAGAATTAAGGTTTGAGAATATACAACTCTCAATGGTTTACTACTATTTTTTGAAGGTAGATCTATTGTATTGGCATTCTAAATGGGGGAAAAAAAACATTAAGGCTTTATTAGGATGTGCAATCCCCTTTCACAACAATAGTTGGCACCAGAAATGTAAAACTTGGGATTGTCGCATAAGTTTACATTTATGTTCCCCTCCACTTGTTTATGTTTAAGTACCAAATTGGAAGCAGTGACGTTAAAGCTGACTTGTCGATAATTGTAGTTAGACCACGACCCTATCTAAACTATCACCCTGTATCTGGTAGAACACAATAGTTTGATTAGCACGACCAACTTTAAGGACATAAGTGAAATGAAACATCAACCGTATTTATGTAAATAAACCCTCAGATGCTACACGACTAAAACCAGGACCACTCAAATATAATCTGTGAACTAACTGCCTGGACTGGCTCCTCTCTGCAGGCCAAGGATGAGCTGAATGAGACCGATGAGAAGCGGGTGTCAGCAGTGAAGGAGCTGCGAGCGATTATTAAGGAGAAGGCAGAAGGTGGCGATGATCTGGCCAAGGGGGTGCAGGGCACCTTTGGGGAGAAACCAGACTACATACTGACCCGCTTCATTCGTGCCAGGAAGTACGACGTGGTCAGGGCCTTTGACCTTATGAAGGGTAAAATGTTCAAAATGAGCAGCTGAAAGTGGCAGACCTAAATACATCCATACCATTTCTTCCTCTGTGTATCTAAGCGTCATTATGCTATCAATTCAAGTCATGTGGCCTCACAATAATGATTTTATCATAAGGATCCAGGTTAAAAAAAAAAATCTACCACCTGTAGTTAAAAAAAAAGCAGTTTTCAAAGATGAAATCTAATAGGCCTCCTGCGCTTCTACCCAGGTTATGTGCGTTTCAGGAAGGATTACCCCGAGCTGTTTGAGAACCTGACCCCTGAGGCCGTACGCAGCACCATCGAGGCCGGCTACCCCGGCATCCTGCACAGCAGAGACAAATACGGCCGTGTTGTTCTGCTTTTCAACATCGAGAACTGGGACTACGAGGAGATCACCTTTGATGAGGTACGGTGACTCGTTTTTTTTTTTTATTACACAGGAAGGTTGTGTTTTTGCCGCTGACAGGAGTTTACTAGAAGATACTATAAATATAAAAACATGTTTGTCTGTGTGTATTCAGATCCTGCGTGCCTACTGTGTGATCCTTGAAAAGCTTCTAGAGAATGAGGAAACTCAAATCAATGGGTTCTGTATCATTGAAAACTTCAAGGGCTTCACCATGCAGCAGGCATCAGGAATCAAACCCACTGAGCTCAAAAAGATGGTGGACATGTTACAGGTGAGGTGGGGGGGAACCATTAATTTGGCTGAATTAGAGGAGAAGCTCAAAAACCATCGTACAGTAGAGTAATCACACCAAGTTTCAACACTTTGACTTGTCATTCGTTTCTGATGGGACTTTTATATTCCTCGCCCTTCGTCTTGCTCTGTGTTCCACCAGGACTCATTCCCTGCCCGTTTCAAAGCTGTGCACTTCATCCACCAGCCATGGTACTTCACCACCACCTACAATGTGGTCAAACCTCTCATGAAGAGCAAGCTGCTGGAGAGAGTGAGTCAAAGGAATCAGATTCAATGATGACAATATAGACTGGTTTCAGTCCTTGTACAGGAGCATTAATGGCAGACGTAAGGGGTTTACAATGCAAACTGTGACCACTGTTGCCCCTCAAGTCTCTGATATATAAACCTGTTATCAGCCAAGGCCAAGAAACTCCTTTATATTTTGGTTTTAGTGCAGGAGAGCTGTAATATGCAACGTGACAGTATCTGATTTGACACGAACCTGCTTGCAAAAACAGTTTATTTTCACTTAAGTTTTTGATTGTTTTCTAATAAAACAAGACTTTCATACATACTCGACAGTTAAGTACCACTGTATTAATTCAATAATGTGTTGCTCTGGATCCTTCAATTTGCTTCCTAAAGGATTTTGGATGTGGGTTTCACACTGATTAACAGAGCTGAATCTAATAACCATAATGCCACTCTAAAAATTGGTTTTATGGTGCACTTAAGCAATACGTTGCAGTCTGTCAGGAAATTAGATACCAGGATATTAAATTAATTTATGACTTTGACATTTGGCTGCTGAAGGATAGCACACACTTTTAAGCGTTTCTAACAGCTGCGGATGTTCGTTTTAGGTGTTCGTGCACGGAGACGAGTTGGAAAATTACTACAAGGAGTTTGATGCCGAAATCCTCCCTGCCGAGTTTGATGGAAAAGGTCCCAAGTATGACGGCAAGGGCACAGCAGCCAAGCTGTTTGACTAGACATCCTCAATCCCTTTGCCAATGAGGTCGAGAGCCTTTACGTATTATAAACCCTATAGACTGTGAAGAATCAACGCCCAATCTAACTGTGTGGTTGTAGGAACTAAAGTTATGAATGCAAGTCGTGACTGTGTGAGAAGGTGAAACGAAGTTGTACTGCAGAGGTCCTGGTAAAGCACAGTCAAGACAAAAACAAGACAAGCCATTCAGGTGACACCGTATAGTTTCTGAGTTTTCTAGTTGATGACCATTAAAAGTGCATGCTTTAAATAACTACAGAGTGCATACACTTCATGTATTTGCTTGTTTTTCAGTCGGTCAGTCCTATGATACGTAAAACTTACTTCTAACTCATCACAGTGAACATTTTAGTGTTTGCATTTATTTTATTTTTTTTTTAATATAAACAGTAAACAGTCTAGTCCAGATTGTCTCGCTCAGGCCAGGGCGTTTTTTGTTGGTAGCATCCATCTGGTGACAGCATTTCCTTTTTCTATTACTAGAACCATAACCAACAAATAAATAAAGAAATGCAGATAAGGAAATGTACACAGTGGTGGATTAGCTGTGACAATCATTTTTAAAGTTCTCATACCAAACCCAAATACAATGACTGAATGACTGGTTGCCTTGGAGACGGTTGTTTGGCTAAACCCCCCCCCCTCAAAGAACAAACCAGTAAGTACTGGTGTGAAGCGTACAAAAGCTTATAATTAATGGACAAAAAACAAACAAACAAAAAAAAAGCACAGTCATGTGTCCGACACAGACACAGTGTTTTTGCATTACGCAAAAACAGCCAATCCTGACCAGCTTTGAAGCCACATGTTGTGTCTCCGTTTTGTCAAACTGTGCTTTCTCTGGACTTAAATTCACCCACACAGATGCTTTATTACTGGCAGGCCCCAGCTTTCTCAGGACCCAACCTCTCACCCCTCATCATCTTCTTGCACAAGGCTGGTATTCCAACAAGTGCCTCTTTCCTGCTTTTCTTTCATTCTGTTTTTTTAAGAGACTTCTTCAATATGTCATAATAAAGTCTGACCCATTGTGCTACCTGGTGCACCAATAACAATGTCAATACATGTAAAATACACTGTTAATAAATGCAAGGTGACATGACTTTGTTGATGTAGAAATACACAAAAGGAAACAATATGTGAAAATCACTTATGAACA
The DNA here is from genome assembly GCA_015052645.1 of Benitochromis conjunctus. Lineage (NCBI taxonomy): Eukaryota > Metazoa > Chordata > Actinopteri > Cichliformes > Cichlidae > Benitochromis > Benitochromis conjunctus. The sequence continues at coordinate 26,039 of VOQK01003087.1, read as the reverse complement.
TCTGAGTCCAGTCAGGCTGCACACCATGAAAACACCAACATTTTCATTCATTGTATACATCATAATCATAAATTCAACAATGCAGACAAGCCCCTGTTATGGGAAATAAGACTAAAAAGAAAAATCTTGTCGAGTAACTTGAAAAAAAACATTTATCCAGGAACAAGTAATAGTAACGTTTTGCACTATGCACAAAATCCCATCAGAAAATGATTGTGAGAATTTTTTTTTTAAACATCTTAATTTATAATATCACACCAATAAAAATGTGTTCATTTACTTTTAATTGTCAAGGACTCTACATAGTGCAGTGGAGACAATAAAGTGCGAGCAAACAGTGAAAAAGTCAGGACACATTTCATTACAGTTGTGGTTGTGGTACTGTTGCATGACATTTGACGTCAGAAGAGCAGATATAAGTTGCATAATTTGCAGGCTCCATAGACAGGGACCAACCTCAAAAGTTCTTAACATGCTAATAAAAGCTCAGAATATTAAAAAACAAACAAAAATGGCAAAAATATTGCGTTTGTGCCCTCACCTGGTGGAAATTTACAGTACCATGACTCACCACAGAGCATTATAGAAGAGGATTAGGGCCCTGGGGAAAAAGAAATACAAAAAAGTGGGGGGTGGTTGTTTTGTTTTTTTCCCCCCAAGAATTCTGACTTTTCTTCCCCAATTCTGAAAAAAATAAATTAATAAATTAAAAAATCCCCCCCTTCTTTTTTGTCAGTGCCTTTAATCGTCTTCCATAGGGCGTTACTCTTAACTGTTTTCACCTCAAAAGTAATTCATGCTACAGTTTAATATTAAACCACTACAGTGTTTAAACTGAAGTCAGGCCTGGTATTTGGAACATCAATCGTGACCAAGATGAAACGCATTCAAAATGTTATCACCTTCTAAGTATACCATAAACATCTGTTTATACTACCACGCCTCTCATTTCTAGTTAAATTATTTCTACCCTGGGAATTATTAGTTTTTTATAAGTTTTGGGTAATCAGAGTTCTACACCAGGAGGCTTTACAGTAAGTTGATTGATTCATGGAATGGTTTAAGCTGATCTGGAGCATATACAGTGTTGGAACTACGAGTACATGTTTCAACAAACCAGAAATGCTCAGTTGGGTCTGTTTTTGTCTACCCTAAATGCAGACTGATAGTCCACCAGACAAAGTGGAGCATGAAAACGTACCAAAAAAAATAAAAATCCGTAAAACATTACCTGAATTGAGAGAGTAAATCACATTCCTATCAGATGTTTTTCTTCAATAAACAGCAACATCCTCTCAGTGAAAATACACTTAATTAAATTAAAGGACTTCAATCTGAGATATTTCTAAAATGGAGAACCAAAACATCATTAAAAAATTATTTGTTGCAGATTAGTGGATATATATAAAATTTTATTACTTTGCTATGTGTGAGCCAGACATTAAATACTTGAGTATTCACTGGCCTGTATCACTGATGAATAAGCATCTGGAAAAACTTGTAATGGTGACTTTTGCAAGTGAAGTCAACATGGCAGAAGTCAAATTACACACCCTGCTTTAGAGAATAAAGAAAGAAGTACCTGCCAAAAACCAGCAGAGGGCAAACTATTGTTAACCTGAAAGACAAAAAGAACAAAAGAGGAAGGAACACTTCTGCTTGGGATCACATTACACTCACCTGTGCGATCACCGCTGTAGGTTTATACTTCTAATCTGGTTTAACCACGTCCACTCAGGCTGCCTTGTCTAATCATCTACAAGTCCCAGAATCATGTAGCTGTAAGGCCAAAAGTGCTGAAGCTGAGCAGGTACAGCAAGCTGTGTGTCTTTGTGCGTTTGTCTCTGGACTTGTACATGCAACTTGCAAAGTGGTACCGTGTGCTTCCCAGACAAAGAGTTCATGTCCTACTGGCTGCTACTCTGACAGACTGACTGCTTCTTCTTCCAGCGGCAGACGGCGTTGGTGTACTCCACTATGACCTTGTCCATCCAGGTGAGGGGCTGAGGGAACAGCACAGCTCCCTCGAAAAAGCCCATGTGGCCTCCATGTTGAGTCAGGGCAAATATCACATTGGGCATCTTCTCTAAAAGGGGAAGACAGTTGGGAAGAGAGAAGTATATTGTTTCAATTCACCAAAAATCTGTTCCTGACAGAGACCAATTTTTGAGAAGTTAAATGACGCCAAACGCTGTGACGAGTTAAATATTTAAATATCCGACCATGATTAAAAAAAAAAGAAAAAAAAAAAGGAAGATGATCATGCTTTTTAAAAGAAACTGACTGTACATATTATAACTTGAGTCTTGATACAGAACCAGTAGAAAAGTCGACATAAATTTAAAGAAATGTAATTCATGACTACTTGAAGCATAAAAATACAAAGACTTTTACAAAACGAGGATCTCGCATTTGAGGCAAGACAAGGCAGCAGGTTGAGACCAGATACACATACAGGTCCCTGTATATAATCCCAACAGCTCAGGTGGATCACATGGCCCTGAAAAATTCAACAAGACTGTCTGGGGAGGGTGTGTTGAGCAGATAGCTGCAGCAAGACTTTATCAACACTTAAGACTGTGTTGCGAGTGTCCTGTTAACTCACTTCATGCTGCTCTGAGTTAGCACCACTGTGAGGACAGCAGTTTGCTCTTCTAGTCACTAGACTCTACATCACCACTGCACTATATAAGTGTTGCATGCCATGAAATAATATCTTTAATATTTGCTATTAAAGGTTTTATATGGAAGCATATTTTAAACTTTGTGTGAAACAACTTTAAAAAAAAGAAAAAAAAAAGACTTGACTTTCTCAGTTTCTTCCAGCAACATGGTTAAAGACTGAAATGTTCCATGTAAATCCAAAGGTTGAGATGTTAATGTTCACTACAGAGTTTCCTCTTTTCTGTTACAATTTAACCACTGACTGACTAGCTAACATTAAGTTAGAAACGCCAACAGCCTGCTTCCAGTACAACATGGAGTATAAACACACTGCAGAAGGAGTTTTGACAAAAACCACAAACCTGCAAGAGTGCGTGGAACAGCCAGCAGCGATGGATGAACCAGTGGGTCATCTAAGGAGTTTAGCAGGAGGAGTGGGACAGTGATCTGTACAAAAAGTAGTCCAGTTTATTCATTAATTATTTAGAATACCTACTTAGACATTATTAGTGCAGACAGTAGAAAAGATAGATGTAACCATCTCTGGCACTACTGTGCTGATGTCACTTTTCAAACCTGGAAGCTACGCCCACATTTTATATTCTCTGCCATTACACTTTTACAGCAGAGTAGCATCAGTGGCAAGAGAAGTAGTATTCAACCACACCTGGACTTAATTATGTATGACTGCTATCCAAGTATGCTAGATCAGGTGAACAATGAATATAGCAGCAACAGTGTTTAACAGTAGTCTAACCATGACGTCATCGCAGAAGTAATAATAGAGGAATAGATGTGTTGAGCTCTGTTACACACACACAGATAAGTACTTGTCACTCACTTTGTGGATGTAGTGCACACAGCTCTCCTTCTCATAGTACTCTCTCAGTGAGTCATAACCGTGGAATTTTCTGAAGTGAAAAATGATGCGATAACACAGTTACAGAGATGACCCACAGAGTTTAGAGCAGCCCGATCATATTCAAAGCCCAGAAAATTTCACCTCATAATGCTGTCATCAATCTGCATCAGAGATGTGGCTGCACACAGTCTGTTCAACTCTCCATCGCCAATGTTGCTGCACTGCATGGCCAACAAACTGTCCCTGTTAAATAATATGACATTTAGACAAAATCGGGGTAAGAGACTGTGTATTATTGGCTGAGAAGTGCTTTTCATCTGATTCTCCACAAATGACTCACACATGTACATTGTAGATAGCAGATTTAGGAAATTCTGGTTAATTTTTCAGAATTATGCTAACATGAAAGAATTTCTAGTCTCTATCAGGCAGAGATAATCAACAAATATTTTTTGTCTGTAGAAATCCACTCCAACAATTAGCAGAGAAAAGCTTCAAGCTTGAGTCTGAGCTACAGAACAGAATAAAGCTGCTCTACTTTATGACTAAATGACATTCTGATACAGTTTAAGAGTATTACGTATCTGTAACCATTAATCAGAACTGTTGTGTTGCACCACCTGTGTGACAGAATAATCTTCTTCATATTCTCCGCCAACATAAAGTTGTATAGTCTCCGGCACTGGTCCCACTGAAGGAAAGTTTCTTGAGCCCTAAACACACACAAGCAAATGAATGTGAATACAAACATACGGTGGAACCACATTACAAACTAAAGTCACTACAGCAGTAGTCTGATCCATCATATCACTATTATATTATTACTATTATAGTGCTGCTTAAAACAAAAACTTTAAGATGATCAATTTCAATGACATGCAATGCTGTGTAGTGATGAAAGCCATAAGTTATACATCCTGATATTGCCCTCAGTACCTACAAGCAGACCAAAACAAGTGTAATGGGTCTGCAATGGTCTGTAATGGGTATGACGATATACCACAAGCATAGTAATGACGCTTGCGCCTCAGTTCAATAAGAAAGATCTGTAATCACTCATCTGCCTGTTTTCATGGATGTTTGGCTGTTAGTTCATCCCTTTCGTCACTTCCACGCTTTCAAATTCAATGCTGACATCATTGCTCTAATCCAATCATCTTCTTTCCTCTCATTTTGACTCTCATTGGTGCAACTCACCTCCCCCTAGTCACTCAGAGCTCCATCCAATCCTCCATCTAGACTCATAATTCCTATCACCGCTGACGTTCTGCTATGACGGCTCATCAGTCTAATTGCCAAAAAAGCTTAACTGAATTCAATGCTGCCAAATGATCTCTCCTCACTGAATGTTGTTTATCACAAAAATAATGCCTCTAAATGACAACATGTAATACTTTCTTGAAGCAAATCTCACAAAGGCCATTGGGAAACACCTTTAGGAACTTATTTGGGGCCTTGATTTAAAGAACAGCTAAATTAACTGTCATTTTTTTGGTCACTGTGACACAAAATCTGCATGTAGTCAAAGCTGATAAAAACTGCTTAAGAAATTTACTGACATTCCCCTTAGAGGCATTATTACCTTTTTTCTCCTTGGAATTTGTACTTTTATTGCCATCTTTGATGCTACAGAATTCCCCCAGATTCAATTTAGGTTTCACTGAGTGCTGTGTTCTTCTCTAACAAAGTCTCTGGCTGTAACTGTACCTAGCTTGTTCACAGTCTTATTTCTTTTCTTTTCAAAGCTCTGATAGTCCTGATATAACAGAGTCTTCTCAGTCTCCTTTCTTTCCTGTGTTTTAGAGTAAGGAACCTCTGTTTCAGTATTTATCAGATCTAAGTTCAACATGATCACCTCAGTTTCACTCGTGACGGCGGAGCAACGCAGGCAACAACATGACCTGCTAGTCTTAATTGTGTTAATCCTTCAGTCAGTTTACCAACCTGAGGGCACTGTAACCCTGGCAGACGCTGACACAGCATAGCACTCTGTCCTGGTTTGACTGGTTTTCACCCAGGAACTTACAGACGATGTTTCCTCCCAGACTGAAGCCCACGACCACCAGCAGAGTCTGAGGAAAAGTGCGTTTTATGTAGCTCACCATAGCTCCAAACTCCCAGGTACAACCTGAAAGTAAAAAGAGTCGCTTTTATAAATGTATAGCAGTAATATATACTCGATATGACAGATTAATATATTTATAACATTATGCTTCTTAGGAATCAGGTTTGATTTCCCAAAAGTTTGATTTCGGCAGGATTGAACATTATAAGTTTCTTTTTTTATCCAAGTGATGTAGAAAAAAAAAAATCATAAAAACAGACAATATGGCAATAACTTTTTACCGTATGTAAACATGCGTGGCGAGGTGAGTTCAACATTAGGCAGGGCTCCCAGGTGGTTGAGGACGGCACAACGGTAACCCTGCCGCTGGGAGTAATCCACAAAGGTCCGGATGTAGTTCTTCTCACTGTGGTTACCAATCCCAGGACAGATTACCATGGTAATGTCATCTGGCACCCACACAAAGACATAAAAGAGGGTGGATGTGCAACTACATTTAAATTGGAGTCATGAGCTTGTGTAAAAGTCGATGTCATGTGCACCATAGTGTGTGTGGATTTAACCCCGCTGAACTACATGGCTGGCATTGCTCCTCGAGGGAGTTCATTAGGGTTTTCCCTGCTCGCTCACAGTGTAGCAGGAGCTGCTTCTTACATGAGGCTGATGTTCTTTCGGTCCAAACAAGCACATAAAACTCAGGAGGAATGAAATGAAAATAAAAGCACCTCAACTAAACAACAATCAGGAGGCTCTTTAAGCACATCAGTCATTGTGTAATTAAATACTCCCAAAGTCAGCTGATTTGGTGGTTTAACAGGAACAAACTAGTTTTTGCCTCTGACCTCCAGTGGTGTGGGCTCCAAGGGCTTCAAAGAGGTCGAAGGTAGCCGTAGCACCATCCTGCATTGGGAGAAACATGCGAACCCCACAGGGCGTTGGGGGGTTGACACGTCCCATCTTCCCGTAAAGCACCGTCTGGATGTGACCGCTCTTCCCCCACAGCAAGGGAGGAATGTATCTAAAGAGAAGGACAAGCCCCATATTATGTAACCCTGAAGATTCTTCAGAAGATCATCAGCCTGACAGGTCAGGCTGAACTCTGAGAGTGCTCTTTTTTTTTTCTTTCTTTTTTTTTCTTAGGTGTTCAAATTACATGACTCAAGGGTGCTTAAATATGAAGAGTGCTAAAAATATGAAGCCAAATAACATTTAGAAGAAATTAGGTTCACATCAGGTATGCGGTTGGTCAACATACCGCTCCTTCCTGTTCAAACACAAACAGCGCAGAATTTTTCCTTTTCCTTATCTACTTCATAGCGTGTACTAAAAATACAACACACCCACTCTGCAAACAGAATCTATCCATAAGAACCCCCCCAAAAATCTGAAAGTAAACTTAAGGTTTGGAGAAAATGGCCAAACCTCTCTAGGATGTGTAGTGGGTCAGGGCTAAATTAGCTTCTCTTAGCGTAACCCATCCGGGGACACTCTTTCTAAACAGGATGAATAACATGTTTCTTTGAATACTTGTGCAACATTATTGGAAGGGGTGTGAGGTATGTTTTGTCATCATTGGTGAGTGAGTCAGAAGTGTTACCCAATCGCTAGCTAGATTTTTATCATGGCCAGTGCGCATTCTAAGTGAAACACTTACATAACAGGACAGGACGTTCAATGCACCGATGTTTCTGTTTAAATAAATGTTTTGCGAAGTAGTTTCAGGGTTGAACGCAGCCCTGAATCTGAGGCTAAACTTGCAGTGGTTTTACTGCGGGTAATGTAAATATCAGGTTTTTACAATGCAGAAGAAGCTGTGGAATATCTCTGATTTAATCTGGATACTTTGGATCAAAATCCTTTTACTAACAAATCTTGCCACTTAGCGGCACTTGATGGCTGCTGTTTCCTAGTTCAGCCACTGCCTGCCTCTGTGGGTGCTGGGCTGAGAGAATGCATCTCTCCCTTACAACATTTCTGAAAAGACTCCTGCTCCTCTAGACTCTGTTTACAGTGTTTAGGAAATCTAGCCCTTCTTGGGAGACTCTGGCCAATAACAGCTTTTTTTCCAACCCCCTACAATGAGTCACATAAAGCAGAATAAAGACCTCAAAAGTCCACACAGGCAGTGGTTCAGTAAGTTCAACACAGGACTTGAGGACCTGTGAAAGTGGGATTCAAATCTATGTAAGCCAAAATCTGGAAGTGACAAATATTAGTGCACACCACATCTTAGAACAGAGTTGGGACAGTTTCAGAATGACTGTTTTCTGATTCTGGCTTTTGCTTTTGTTGTTGAATTTTCCAGATTTCTGCATGTTGCGTATATCATACACTGTGCTCACACTATAAATACACTGATCAGGCATAACATTATGACCACTGACAGGTTTAGTGAACAACACTGATTATATTTATATCATGGCACCGATTAGTGGTGGGATATATTGGGGAGTAAGTTAACACTTTGTCCTCAAAGTTGATATGCTAGAGGCAGGAAAAATGGGCAAACGTAAGGATTTGGGCAAGTTTGATTATTGTGATGGCTATACGACTGGGTCAGAGATTCTCCAAAACCACAGCTCTTGTGGGGTTTTCCTGGTCAGTATCAGTGTGTACAGTATTCCCTAATGGCTGTCAGTATCTATCAAAAGTAGTCCAAGGAAGGAACGGTGTTGAATAAGCGACAGGGTCATGGGCAGCCAAGGATCAGTGATGCACATGGGGAGTGAAGGCTGGCCCATGCGGTCAGATCCAAGAGATGAGCTATAAGATTGGAGAAAGCCTTAAGGTTGGTTCTGATAGGCTGGTGTCAGGATACACAAAGCAGTGCAACTTGCTGTGTATGATGCTGCATAGCCACAGAGCAGTCAGGGTGTCCATGCTGACCCCGGTCCACTGCCAAAAGCACCAACTATGGGAACGCGAGTAGCAGAACTGGACCATGGAGCAATGAAAGAAGGTGGTCTAGTCTGATGAATCCTGTTTTCTTTTACATCATGTGGATGGTGAGCTGTGGATGGTCAGCTGTGTGTGACCATGCCAGGTGTTGCCCAGGTAAGCTGGTTGATTACCTGGGAAACACCTGGCACCAGGATGCATTATGGGAAGAAGGCAAGCTGGTGGAGGCAGTGTGACGCTTTGAGGAATGTTCTGCTCGGAAACCTTGGGTCCTGCCATCCACGTGGATGTTACTTTGACACGCACCACCTACCTAAGCATTGTTGCAGACCATGTACACCCTTTCGTGGAAGCAGTATTCCCTAATGGCTGTGGCCTCTTTCAGCAGGATAATGCGCCCTGCCACAAAGCAAACAAATCGGATTCATGGAGGCCCCACCTCACAACTTAAGGGATTGAAAGGATCTGTTGCTGGTGTAGATACCACAGCACACTTTCACAGGTCTGGTGGACTCCATGCCTCGATAGGTCAGGGCTATTTTGGCAGCAAAAGGAGGACCAACACAAAATTAAGCAGGTAGTCATAATGTAATGCCTGATGGGTCTATGGTGCACCTAAGGTAAGAATCACTAGTTCATGATGAAGTCCAAATTCCAGTCATCCCAGTGGCATCACAAATCTTTTAATATAATATTAAAAGCTCTCACTCTTTGGTTAGCATTGGGCATGTCTTGAGCAGGTAGTGACTGAGCAGAGTGTCCTGGTAAATGATCTCTGGTGGTGCAGTGGGACTCTTGAGGTTCAGACAGCGGACAATGACATAGAGTATGGTCGCCACCGCCGCCAGCTTCACGCCATCAAACATGGCAGGCAGCTCTGGGCCAAAGGTGTGTAGGTAACTGCCCTCCGTGGTGGTCATTTTATATGTGTGAGTTGATCAGCTGTGTGTGCACAAACATATAATTTACACAAGCAAAAAGCTTACAGCAGATGGATTATTTTTACACAGTACATTTACAAATGTCAGATTTCATAAATGAAACTGAAATAATGAAAACATAAAATATGTTTGTGAATTTCTGCTAAAATAGCAGCTTCTCACATACAACAGCATAAAATTACATATAAAACTACATGGTGCTGTAACTTATAGGTAGCTGTGCGACATTTGGGGTCTGATCTTTCAGTAGAGTCTAGTATGAAATCTCAAAAAAACAAAACAAAACAAAACAAAAGAACCCACTGAAGACTTTACATGACAGTTATCCAGCAGTGACACCATCTATTTATGTTGACAGTTTTTACTCACCTTGCTGCCCGAAGAAAGTATTTCATTCAGAGCTGGGAAAACACGCAAGTAAAATCTCATTGAATTAAATGGCCAAGGAAAGCCAACAACAGAGTACATAAATACGTGTAATTTGCAACATGTGGTTTGCGTTTACGTGACGCATATGAATTATACAAGAACGACAAAACGAGAAACAGTTTAGAAGAAACTGCCTGCTAGCTTAAAAAGTGCCTCAGTTTCTTGCCTTTGTCACGTCACTCAGGTAAAACTTTTTTCTGTCAGATGTCGACCAAACACAACAGGCACTTTACGTAAAGTACGCAATATGGACGCATAAAATTACAATGTATGGTCTTACCATTATACTTTCTGAAGTTTCACTGGGTTTTTCCTGGACCCACCCGAAGTTTGACGCTCTAACACCGCCTGTTTACAGCGGAGAAACTGACTGACCAGAGGCTCGCTCACGATGCCTTCACGCCACCTGAAAAAGCTCCGAATTTTTGTAATCCCAAATGCAACCAAATAATAAATTTACAATTGCGAATGAAAATATGTATAATTCCAAAATTTTAAAAGTTTTATTTTCACGTTTTTGTCCACTTATTTTACGTTCTATGTGTTAGACCTGTTATATATAGTAATATTATAATACATTAAACTCGGTGTCACAGTCTCCTCCTTCGCTTTGTGAAACCGAAATTTCCGACTATACCAGTAGGCAGCACAGCAAACATAGCCACTTACTTCCTCTAACTGAAAACCTAGCTTACGTTGACTAATAATAATAATAATAATAATAATAATAATAATAATAGAAAAACTGACTCCAACAAATTTTATTCTTATAGTTTATATGTCATTCAGTTTCAAGTGATTTGTCTGATCTTTGCACTGAGTGTGTTAACCACAAGAGGGCGTCATTGATTCACTGGAAACACTGTAGTGGGTCAAAATCATAGACTGCATGTTCTTGTAGCGGCTTAACGTGCTTTAAATGTTGTTTCTACTCATATGTAATATATCCATATATAATAAGTGAATACAAGTTTATTTTAAAGTGTTTATGACATGGATTTAACTTTGACATCAAAACAGTATCGCTTTACAGACGGGTAACATACACACTCTCAATATTGTTTTACATACATTTACTCACATCTCCCAAATCTTTAACTCTTTCAAATTAATTCTCAGAAACGTGATCAGGATACTTTATGCGACGATGGTGCAATAATGTAAACTTAAACAACTAAAATTAATAGAATTCCTTTGGCAATATATACATTCAGTAATTATTGTCATATGTATATCTTCCACAGTCCAACATACACCAGAAAGCCCCATTTGGCAAAATGTCATTGAGCCTTGTGAGCATAAACAGCTGTACAAACTAAGAATGTCAAAATGAAGTTCTGCTGATTTCCACTCCTATCAATCATTTTCATTTCTTTATATCTGGTGCTGTTTATGATGAATCCTCAGTCTCATTTCCAAATGGGAGACAGAAGTGAAAGACAGCTTGGGCAATTTTTCTTGTTTCTGTGTGGGAGACAGAAGTGAAACATCACTGATACATACCAGCTATGCATTGATGAATCCTGTGCCAAATTCACTGAGTAGCATTTCCCTTTAAGGCTATCACGTTCTCAAGATTTGAGTTTACAGGATTAGGTTACTCTCTGCATTGCGGATTAAGATCAAACAGGGTCCTGTCACATTAAATTTTCATTTAACTGTCATCTTGTGATTATTAACCTAGCTCATACTTACTGAAGGTCAGTCATGTGAAGAAGATTTGTCCCATGGAAGAGGAACATCAGAGAAATCTGTCATTGCTGAGTACACTCACCACAGTGACCACTGATAAATGTCAGTCAGCCTGATGTGCACTTATGGTTTCATTACTGTACATGATACAGTGCCATTGATGTTTTCAGACAAAAGTGGTAATTTTTTGCAGTTCATATTAACACTCTAAAAGGGGAAAGATGATGCATTTTCCCCCTCATTTATTTACCTCTTAAAGAATAAAGTAATCTTTAAATTTTTTTTCTGTTCACCCTCCAATCAATTAGATATGATAAAGCCCCTGACTTCACGGACAATAATAACCTTATGTTTCACTTGCTGCTCTTTAAACTAATGAGTGAGACTACAAGGGAAGCTTAACACCAATCTGTGTAATTTAAAGATAATACTTGGCCATTTGGGGATTTTTTTTTCTTGCTAATGTTAACTTT
>VOQK01003084.1:105463-118798 GCA_015052645.1 Benitochromis conjunctus | reverse complement strand
TGTGTGTATCTGTATCTGTAGCATGAGACAGACGGATGAGTCATTCGATGTAAACTTCTCGCTTTTATCGCTGCCAATACGTAAGGTTCTGTTGTTTTATTTGTGTGGTGTGACTCCTCTGATATATTTCTATTAATATTCAGTTGGTGGAAGCCTGTACGTTTATGTCCTGTTAATCAAATCATAGCATAAGAGTTTACCCATCCTTGTACTAATAGAAAAAAACAAACATGGTTACCATATACCAGGTACTGTTGGTTACAAAAGGTTACAAAAAAGAACACATTACCTTTATGGGGCACTAAAAAAAACATATAAACGTAATGGTAAAATCCAGCACCACACCCTGCAAGTGACTCAAAGAAAGGAAACAAAATGTCATGCAGCTTTTACAAAACTACTGACCCAACTGCACGTAACGTGTCTAAAAGACAGAGCCCCACTTGTCTGAGAAGGAGCCGCATACCCTGCCAAGTATTTGCAGCAGTGCCTTGTTAACCATTAATTATGCTGCCATTGCCGAGCACATGCACATTATTCAATTAACTTGAATGTAAACCATCTTAGCAGGTGGGCTTCCCGTTTTCTGCAAATCTTTGGCTCCTTATACTTAACAGTTTTTTTCTGTTTAAAAAGAGCCAACGCAGGAAAGCACTGCCTGCAGTAATCCTGTTTGAAAAGGTGAGGATGTGTTGCTGTTGCCATAAATAGCTACACTCACCAGCCACTTCATTATAGATATACATGTGCAGCTACTTATTAATGCAAGTGTCTAATCAGCCAATAACATGGCAGCAATTCTGTGCCTTTAGGCATGTAGACATGGTCAAGACTGCTGAAGTTCAAACTGAGCATCAGAACAGGTAAGAAAGGTGATGTAAGTGACTTTGAACATGATGTGGTTGTTGTCAAGTGGTCTACAGAGATTTTCCCACAAAACCATCCCTAATGTTTATAGAGAATGGCCCAGGAAAGAGAAACGTGCGACTCCTATTAGTTGAAAACAGGAAACTGAGGCTACAGTTCACACTGGCTCATCAAAATTGGTCGATACAAGACTAGAATAATGTTGCCAAAGCTCAGATCATCTCAAACTGGTCTCTTGAGCATGACATTGAGTTCTATGTAGTAAAATGACCACCAGAGCCCAAATCCAATAAAGCACCTTTGGGATGTGGTTTAATGGGAGATTCGCAACATGGATTTATACTGGTCACTTTCTTAGCAGTACCTAACAAAGTGGCCAGTGAGTGGAGCAAGGTCAAGATCATCCAAACAACAAAAACATGTTAATTGATCTTGTTTTTTTTGTTGTTTGTTTGTTTGTTTTTATTCTTTTGTCCACGATCTCTCTAAAATTGTCTGTTTATTTCACCTAAACTTCACCAAACCATCAGAACATTCGCGAGATCAAACCAGCCGAGTGACGCTTCGTCTTTTTGTCTTAAGTCTGCGTTAAGATTGGGTGCGAGAACAAAGTGGCTCACAAATGCGTTCAAAGGGATTGAGTCACTGAAATCAAAGCAGAAATACTGCACACACCAAAAGAGATAGAAATGATATCACCCACACGCATGATGGGAAAAAGCTGCTAATGAGCCTTTATGAATGTCTGACCCTAATAAGAGCATAATCGCATTGGGAGCTGTGAAATCATGTGCTCACCCATTAGTAAAAGGAACACACTTCTCACTCTCTCCGATTAGTCCAAGAAGCTCCCAAAAGGGCTGTTAGCATGCGCACTCGAGAATGTATTTAAATCTGTAGAAATTTTAATTACACTCTGATAGCTTTCAACTGGGTTTGCTTGTTTTGTTTGGGTGGCAAATTAACGGTTTTACATGGGATTTCCTTGAAAGTGCACATTACGTACAAAAGAGCGTCACAGGTGATCTAAAACTATTTTAATAATTTAAAATTTGTCGGCCTTAGAGTAAATCTCCATATCACATCACAAGAATTCATGTCTGTGTCAGGTTTTCAGTCTTTGTGAGACACTGCCGCTGCACATTTCTGTGTCTCCAAGCCGTGTTTGACAGATATGAGTCACATATTTCATTTTACTTAAAAAAATAAAAAAAAAAAAGCGGGATAAAATTTCAGAAAACATCAAATTCCTCCATTCATCAGAGGTTAGATTTGTTGTGACAGATGTTTTTTTCATGATAAAGTAACTTTGTGATTTTATCACTTGTTTGTCTGATGTGTGAAACAGAAGCGTTGCGAGAGCTGCGACAGAAAACGGGTTGCCAGCTTGACAGATCATCCAGATCTGTGAAATACTCAAAAAGCTAATCCTCAGATTTATGATTATCATATCCACTGACATGGAATTTAATCTCCCTGTGAGGTATGAGATGTGTGCATGCTCAGCCCATGTGGTGCATCACATCTCACATATATTGGCATCCCCAGAGTTTGTTTACTTATCACCAGTAAGCACATCTGTAGATTGTTTAGAGTTTGGATGTTGTGCTGTAGGAGGCCTCCTGACTTATTATGCCTCCCTCTTTGTTTAACAGAAATGTCAGCTTTGGTTTCCCCAAGCCAAAAACAGAATGAATAATATTAATCACCACAAACTCTTCCCCCTCCCAAATGATCCAGACAGACCACTGTGCATGTTAATATATTTTGGGGGGAAAAAGTTCAAAAAGTTTCTTTTCATTATATTGTCAAAACTCAGGTAACAATTAATGAATCTCAATGAACATCCCAAATTCAGGTGTCCAACAGGGACTTCTGCAGGAGGTCAGAAGAGGAGTAAGGCTATGAGAAAAAGTCTACCTAAAGCCTTGTCAGTACAAAAAAGTTTTAAAAAGGGCTTACTCTGTGCTTTCTGACAGTTTGAAAGTTTGGCTTGATTAGGACTGTAATCCTTTCATAGATATCTTTCTCTGTGTATCCCAGGAAGAGGGATTTAATGGCATATTGTGATTTCGAATGAGCTGAGAATCTCATATGTCAGCAGAGACAGATCAGAGTTAGTTAATATGAAATATGTGTATTGTTTGAGGGTAAATTAGGCCAATTGTAACTGTGTATCCAAATACTAAACTGAACTAAAGTGACAAAAATGCTTCTGCAGATGGATCAGCGTACTGGTTTTGGCAGACTGTTACATCAGAAGCCCTCTGTCACACAGTCCTCCAGTGACGGATGTCCTCTCCTGGTCTCAAACCAGGAATAATTCATACATTAATCAAATGTGTTAACCACCACACTGTGGAGACACTACGCTGTTCTAATCTCTCAGTGACAAAAGTGATTTGGTTGATGTCAAAATCAAAAAGATTCATCAACTGAGTGAAGACACCAAGGGTGCTTTCAACTAGAAAATGCCGTCTTCATGAAACATTGTGAAATTAGCTTTTTAAGCACATTTTGTCTTGTTTGGTGGTTGTTACAGTGTAAACTCACTGTACCATTTACACTTAAAGGTAGAGTCAGTGTTTTGTTTGTTTGTTTGTTATTGTTATATGCACAGGAAAAAAACATGTTTACAAATGGCAAGAGATTGACTACATACGTATTACACCAAAGGCAGAAGAGAAGAGAGTGCATAGGCTTTTCTGTGTCGTGCAGGTAAATTTCAGTTTGTGCCTGCACCTTTAAGACAGAGACAACATGAATGGCATCTTAATAAAATGTCATCCTCTTCCTCATCACCTCAAGCTTCATCTCCTGAACTAAAGGCAGGGCTGTAACACACAGAAACGTGCACAGACACGCTTAATTATTACAGATATTGTTACAATTACTTATTGTCAGCAGCATAGATATACGAGCCTCCCATCTCTGCAGACAACAGGAATGAACTTGCTAAACAATAAAAATAGTTGGCTATAAGCTAATATTAATCCTGCCTAATGTTAGGATGTTCACCTAATGTTCACTTATTCAAGTGTCAGTGTCCAACCATGTTAGCGCCGCTTCAAAGAAAGTTTCACTAACACTGGCTAACAGCAGCTAACAGTGGAAAAAACAGCAGCGCTAACTGACTGAAAAAGTCATGTCTGTCCTTCAGAGGCCACCATAGCTAGGATTATGCACTGGAATTGGGAGGGATAAAGAAAAAAAAAAAACAGAATTCAATTGACTGAAATCTGCAATCTACTGACATCTAGCGGTGAGATATTACACCCTGCACCTTTAAATAAATATTTCAATACATTTTTGGTCAGGCTAAACACGGTCCCAGAATCACACGTGTTCAAGACAGCAACAAGATGTTTCCTTGTTTGTTAGTCTGTCTGTTGTTTGCATGTGTTACTGTGGACTATGCTGAAAGCTTGTTCAAATATGAAAACCTGGTTCTACTACATATCTGATACAACATGGTCTATTACCAACCAGTGATTATCTTTTATTCAAGTGACTTTGTTGTTGGATCCATGAATACCAGAGTTGGCACAAAATAAGCCCCAAATGCCATTTACAGCCAAGAAAGTGAGGCAAAAGAGCTGGCACTCTTGTTTTGCTTTTAAGACGGAAACATCAAGCAATTTACTGTGTTATGCGCCCTCCCTGGTTAATAAGCTTGATGAATTGCCCATCCTTATCAACAGCTGACAGGATATTGCCGACTGCAGACTCTGTACTGTGCTTCACCAAAACTTGGCTGAATGCAGGTGTACAGAGGCTTCACAGAAGAGCAAAGGTTGAGTTGTGTGTTTCTATGTAAACAAGAGGCGGCGCACAGGCAACACCGATTTAGCGGGCCTGCTCTTTGGTGTTGGAGACGCTCATTATTAAATGAAGCCCATTATACCTGCCAAGACTGTTTGCTCCTATTGTATTAGCTTAAAGTAGCAGTCACTGAGGCAGCCTAGCATCTATTAGACACATCATTGAAATGGAAGACTCCTACCCAGTGCTGCAACGCCAAGAATTTAGAGACATTAACTTGAAGAAGTCATTACCAATGTGCACACTAAGTATGATAAAGCACTGGATCAATGCTGTAGTACTACAGTTAATGAATTTTATGCTGTATACTGGCCCCACCCCTTGGGCTGTAAGATTACAACATGATCCTTCTCAGAGCTGTTCAGAAACTGGTTAAAACAAAAACTAAGTGATAAAAAACAAAACCTTTCCAAGCAGCGGGTAAACTAAAGGATCATCTGGATAGTGCTGCCTGTGTGTTAACTTCCTACATCAAGTTTTCCATCGAACTCTGATGTGTGACTGTATACTGCCAAAAACACCCAGAGTTCAGCAAAACATTAAAACTATTACAGAAAAAATTGCATATTGGCTTTAAGACTAAAGACAGAACTGTATTTTGAGAAATCTGTTGGGGAAGAATTAAACTGGACTACAAGTGCAAGTTTAAACATAAACCCAAGCTCAATGACAGCACAGGTGTATGTATTATTTAGCCATATAAGCAACATTTTAGTGGTTAGTGATGAAGCTTTAGTTTCCAGCTTGACAGATCATCCAGATCTTCTGAGCGGGTCTCAATGAATTCTGTTGTTGTCTTAATAACATAGCACTGTGTTTGTGTAGAAAAGCTTTCATTTTAGCAACATGAGAGTTTTGATATAAAGCTACAGTGGAGAGGTGAAAACTAGATGAAATCAGCTTAGTGATTATATCTAAAGTTGAAAGCACTATGTGTTACCATTTATAGCTACATAAAAACTTCAGAGTTTATATCGCTTGAATTATAAAGTAGAAAATAAGAAAGAATAAGAAAGCAAAAGTCCGCTTTGCAAGAATAAAGGTGATCCAGTATAAATGCAGGATGATAACTGATCTACAAAACCATAAACATGCAGCACATGTGTTTAGGAACACGGTTTTTACCAGATGACAGCATGTTGTGCACATGTTCATAAAACCTAAAATGCAAAAGATGTGATGAAAAAGGGTGAAGGACAGAGCGTTTTCTCGACAAGGAGCTGTAATCATAGCATACCTTCACTCAAGCATAGGGAGGAGGAGTGAGCAGACTTGTAAGGAAACTCATTTCAATTCCATTGTGGTTACAAAATGCCAATAAAGTTTGTGAGAACTTACATCTTTAAACAGTTTAAAGAAAGCACATTTTTTATTAGCATACCAAATGCTACATAGTATTGTTTCACTTGGTGTGCAAAAGTTATTTTGTAAGTTTTTAAAATTTTACTCACAGTTTTGGGTCTTTAAGAGTTTTTTTCAGGGTTTTGTTTTTTTAATGTTCATCCACTATTTTCTTAAACATCAGAGTCATGGAGCGTCTGGAGTCTGGAGTGAGAGCCAGGGTACACCCTAGATTCTTCCATCCGTCCATTCTCTTCTGATTATCCTTGTCAAGGTTGCGGGAGGTGCTTAGGGCGAGAGGCAGGGTACACCCTGGACAGGTCGCCAGTCTGCTGCAGGGCTAACACGTAGAGACAGACAACCATTCGCACTCACATTCACACCTATGGGCAATTGAGATATACCGACATACCAATTAACCTATCCTCACTAACTTCACTAACTCTAGATTCAATTAAATTTAATTTAGTCGCCTCAATATTGAAAGACCCTACAATAATACAGAGAAACCCCAACATTTAGACGCCTCCCTATAGGCACGCACTTTGGCAAAGAAACACGAAGAAACCTCAGACAGCACCAGGCTAAGGGAGGGGCAGCCATCTGCAGTGAGGGGAGGGAGACGAGAGAAAAGGTTGTGGAAGAGAGTCAGAGATGAATAATAACACATAATCAAATGCAGAATGGTGTGTAAACACATGGTGAGTGACAACCTACACAGGTTGGCAGTCTATTGCAGGGCTAAAAGAGCGAAGCAGACAACTATTCACACTCACAGGAAATGTCATTTCACCAATTAACCTTCTAAAACTCTAAACATGACATAATTGCCAAAAAAAAATTGTATATATGTGTTTTTATTTTTGCTACATCCGGATTTTTTGTGCAATTTGTTGTTCACTATTTATTTAGGCTTAAAAAAAGATGATGCAGACGTCTCAACAACACATGTATCAAATACGGTACATTTGGCTTACAGGGTTAAACTTATATCCATGTCTTTCACACGTACTGTAGGAGGAAACCCCAGAGTATCCCGTGGGGAGCCCATGGGGAGAACAGGAAAACTTCACACAATGGTTCTCAAACCAATCGATAGGTTTGAACCAGTACCTTCTTACTGTGGTGCTAACCACCGCATCGCCTTGCCTCCATTAAAATTTCCTCTGTGTCTGTGAAGCTGGACTATAGTTGAAGTATATACTCAGATTTAAATTACAAAAACAACAAGTAAAACCTTTCACACAATCAATACTTAGCATCACCAGCTATCCGGAACGATTTTTAAGAGCTTTGTTTTTTGTTTTTTTTTTCATTTTTGTTTTTGTTTTGTTTTATCTTCCACGTCAGAGTTTACAATGGTTGCCCCTCTCAGGTTCTTTTCTGTTTACAGCTGCAGGGTTTTGTGAAGGCGAGCATTGATTTTAGTTCTGGGCTTTGCTTTGGTCTTCGGTCAAGACAGTGACTCTGTCTCGGTGGAGCTTTCGCCTCCAGCGGTGAATAAAAAACACATTCCTCATTTTCTCCTTTGCTTGCGCTCGCTCGCACGGCCCTGCTGATGATCTCGCTCTCACTCGCTCCCGTTGACACTTATTTCAAACAATGCGCTCCTCCAACCCTTGCATTCATCAAAGTCTGACAGCCTTGTCAATATCCTGTGAAAAAAGCCATCTTGTGCCTCAACGGGAGGAACAAATGTGCTCATAAATCTAAATATGGACGAGGAGTTGTCAGGATTGTATGTAAAGCTATATGCAGTGATGTGGGTACTATGCACGAAATCTGTGCAAGCCATCTGTGGCCAGGCATGTCTTATGCCATCAAATTACTCACCCGTGTGTGGCACTTTCATCAGTACACGTAATTATGCTCTGCCAAGATTAAAGATTTGCCAACGTGATGATGGATGAAAGGCTCCGAAGATGAACCAGATTTAGATTAGCAGAAACATATCCACACAAGTCTAAGGAACATGTAGTCTGATACATAGACACTGTAATTAGTCAATTTTAAGGACTCTTTTGATGGATGCTTTTATACTTTACTGAGTATTCAAAGTACAGAAAACACAAAAAACAATTAGGCTAATAACTAGTCAAAAGTTTCTAAAAGCTTTCTAGTATTAAAAGCAGTTTACATGAAAACAAATGAACCTGTAACTCATCACTGTGCACCGTTGCTTTTATTTGCCCTGATTTTTGTTCTGGCTATAGTCAAGAGTTAAATGGGTATTGAACTTTATTACATGTTAATAAAGTTTCAAATACCGCTCAAAGTTTGTTGCATTCAACAGTAGTTTTCATGAGACTTTCAGAGTTGTTAATGGATAATTGCACGAGCATTTGAACAGCTAACAAAATAATTAAGCTCTTGTCAAAACCTGTAGATTAAAGTCTGCGTTTCTACAGCGAGAAATAATAACCGGAAACCTCTCCAGCAGCTGAAAGCACCAACCTTATTTTTTTGTGCCAAAAGTATCATCAGTTCATCAAGGGTGTGGAATTCAAAACCTTCTGCAATCTGGTTAATTGATTTGTCATTCATCAAAACATAAAGCAATTTATTTTAATAATTGATTAATCATTGGGCCATGTGAGAAGGTAATCGTCATTCATCTTCATTTCTGTCTTTTTCATATAGATGAAACAATGAATCAAGAAAATCATTCCAATAGTGATTGATAATGACAATAATCATCAATTGATCGGATGTAAATTCATTTAACATTTACCCCAAATCCAAATGTGAACTGGTTTAAATTGCTGGTTTACCTTTCAGCTAAAAATGTTATGTCCCATAATTGCAGATACATTTTGATATACAATATAGATACATTTGTTGTACTACTATGATTATTACTATGTGTACCAATACTTTCTGATTAAATTAATAAGGACCACCACAAAAATTGTCCCTCAACAGATATTTGTTTGAGGGAAGAAAAATAAATTAAATGAAATGTTAGACAATTGCTCTCTCGTGTAAAATAAATCAAAATAAAATAAACCAATGTAAGAATTAATGCATTGGATGGCAATATAGATTTTCCAAATAAAACAACAGGTCTCTTAAGGCTTAACCGTTCTCTCAAAACCTTTTCCTTATACCTGTAAAGTGGAATGAATTTCTGTCATGATGTGCTTTGCGGCAGGCAGGATTGGACCCAAATGCAGGACTCTCAAAGACGGGACTTAAATTCTAACAGCAGCTTTTATTGCTGGAAAAACTCTTGATGAAAATAAACACTTACAAAAACAAACCAAAACCTCAAACGTGAGACTAAACACTAGGACACTAACAGGAGCACAAGACAAACACACAGCATGAAGAGGGTACGACGGGACACAGAGCAAGGAAAACACAGGGCTTAAATACACAGTGGAGTAATCAGGAATTGGAGACAGGAGGGAAACACAGCTGGGAGAAATTAGACCTAACGAGACTAGGGGAAGCAAAACTAGACTCACTGTACGTAGGGCTGGGACTATCAAAATAAAACAGGAAACAAGAGACAATTGAAAAGATGCAGACTTGACACTGAGAGACGGACTGAAAGAATATGACACATGAAACACAAGGAAGACAGTGACTTAAACTAGAAGCCAGAACAACAAATAACATCAAAAGAACAAAACCATGAATAACCAATAACCAGGAAATAGAACTTACACACAAAACACTGGATAACACTCAGGACCATGACAATTTCACCTTTTCAGATCAACCAAACTCTCTTCCCCTGCACAACAAATTAACATGAAATCCTTTTATTTATTAAACTCTTACCTCTAAAAAAACATAACTAAATATATGATTTTTAAACCTTTTATCGACTATATATTTTAACCCATTTTGTTACCATGAACTGTTTCTTTTTTCAACTCTTTTTATACACAAATTTGAATAATTTCAGCAGAGTCTCAGCTATCTTTCTAATTGAAAACAGACCCAGACAAGGTACAAAGTGATGTAGAACATACAAATATGCTGCAATAGTAAATTGTATGTACAGCTACAGGGTAACGTGACTTAAATATATTGAAGTGTCTTCATTTAAAGTAAACATGAATAAGAATATCCCAAAGCAATGGGGAACATTTCACAGACCTTCACAAGTGTAGGCGTAATAAACTGTGTTTGAAAATATCTCTTGGATCTCAATTGAATTCTACTCAGTTTTATGACAACAACAGTATTTTACATTGTAACTTAAAGACCCAACAATAATATGGGCGTTAATCAGATGACCCCCTATGAGCAACACTTGGTGACAGTGGGAAGGAAAAACTCCCCTTTAGCAGAACCAGGCTCAGGGCGGGACAGCCACGACCGATTGGGGATGAGGGGAGAAATACAGGACACATATGCACTGTGGAGGAGAGTCAGAGATTAATCATTCTGATTAAATGCAAAGTGCTGTAAAGAGTTTGGAATATCATTAGTTTATTCCTCAAGTTTCCTCTGATCTGTAGACAGTTAGCTAGCTTTGGCCAGCCAAGTCAGTGTCCTGTATGGTTCAGTTCTAAAGTGCTCCTAAATCAAACGAAGAAGTGAAGTTGTCCAGTCATGTTCACACAGGTGAATTCAGGCGTAACAAAGTAATGGATGGTTTCCTTCTCCAGCATAATGAAAATTCAGAGAAGCTCCTCAGGGTAAGAAATTGATCAGGTTCAGGGGTGGCTTGGTATTTCCTTTGTCAAGGTAATAAAATGGTAATAAAATCCCAAAGCAAATGGTATTTGCATGGAATATCAAAATCCCAGTTTTACTACTACATAAAATAAATGAATACTAATATTAAATGGTCATAAGGAATATAAAATCAACTCTCAAAATACCAGTCTAATACATTAGTTAAATCCATACATTGATACAGTGCTATGTTTAGTGCAGCAATTCTCACACAGTCATGACTTTTTGATCTCTTATTTAATCATCAATTAAACAAAGTTACAATTCATATTTAAAATTTCCATTCAATTTATTAAGACAGAAATATGCTACATAACTAAAGGTTTAAAACAATAATGTGAAGTCAACTTCAGCTATCAAAATGGGGAATGTAAATGCTGCCCTGCTAACGCATCAATGGACAACAGGGCTGCAAGGCTAATTAGCTGGCTAGCTCAGCACAACTCAACTCAGCTAAATTCACCAAGACACAAGTGTTGTCTCACGCGTTAGTTTTTAAATATATGATGAACCACTAACAGAGCCTAAATAATTTGTTTGTACCTGATGCAATACTTTATTTCGAAATTGTTAACGCATCATTTATAATGTGTTAAAATGCTGTCATTAAACATGCTATCTATAAGCTTATTAAGCAACACTTACAATTACATTGTAGGAAGGCGTAATGCTTTACAAATGGTGAATCGAGTATTAACTAATGTCATATTAATGTTTAATAGTTTTCTGTCTATTGCTTAATCAGTGTTTTCACAGGATGATTACATTAAAAAAAGGTTCAAATGTTCACTTCTAATCCACCAACAAAGGCTTTTTTTTTCTTCTGAGCTTACCTGTGGTTACATTCATCTGTCACCGGCTGTAAGACTTTGTATCCTGGGTTCTGGCAATTCAGACATATCTTTGACTGCTGTAAAATAGTTTCACTTTCAGGACACACACTTCCATAGATCAGTTCTGAAGTTAAAAAGCAGTCAACCTCCAACAGTAACTGCTGTGATCTGCTGTCATGCTAGAGGTAGGTGGTACAGTATAGGAGGAAGTTTGATTTCTCCCCAGTCATCTGCAATACATATGGAAGTTTCTTACTGAGTGAAAAGCATTTAGCTCAATCAGCCGTGCACGGTTGGGAGGTGGGGGGTGATACACAAAGGATGATTATGAGCAACTTCCCTCAGATAAAATGAAGAAATAGCATTGTAATCAGACAAATGCAATGAGGTGCATTACTTGTAATTACATCTGTTGGAGCTGAGAAGTAGTTGTTGGAACAACACCCAATTCAAACTCCCTGCTCTTGTTATCATCTAAATGCAAATTGTAGGTAATAAGAACCTCTGTCAATCTGCTGAAGTTCCATGCCAACTTGAAGGAGCAGCAAACAGAAAAAGCTCTCTGATGTAGCTCTTTCTGTGCTCACTCTTTGGATTTCTGAAGACTTTTTATTTTGTTTTCCAGATACAGCGTTCACTCGGTTTCTTTTTCATCATATTCTTCCTCTGAAAGCATTTGTCTTTCTAAAGTTTTTTTTTCTTTCTGCTTTCTGTCTGCAAGGCATCCCTGAGGTGCGGTGAGCTATGCTGCTCACGAACTCGTGGCACTGTGGCGTCAATTCTGACTCATGACCCTTGTCACAAGTTAGTCCTTTCATACAAGAAACCAAACAGATTCTACTAATAACAAAAAAAAAAAAAGCAGCATGGGTTTTTCATTCAAATACATGCAAGGAAAAGTTAATTTGTCACTTTGTATGCAACTGCAAAATATCGTAGAGCTTGGTATCAAAAACTCAACATCTTTTTGTCTTTCTTAAGCCAATCTTTCTTTTTCAAACCTAGGTCGTTTCACCTGCCTGAACATGATCTCTCAACACCGTTTGACTGGCCTACTTGTCTTTCTCTCTTAGACTCTTTGGTTTCTGTGACAGCCCTCTATATTGTCTAAATATAAAATCTTTTTAAGAATAGCATCTTGGTTACACAGTAGATGGTAGTGGTTTTGTTGCTCAAACAACACATTTGGATTATGGGTAAGACACAGCGGCCACCCTGCTTTTATCCTTTACTGTAGTGTCAAATGTTGCAAGCTATATGTGAATAACACTATTTGGAGGTGAAGAAATGGCTGGCAGCAATATTGCAGATATTTTGACTAAACGTGGTCTTAAAGATTTTGCTTTGAAAGGCAGATGGCTCTATGAGAGAAGAGCAATATGAAGGGTTGTTTCAGCCATCACAGATTATAGTGTTGGACTTGTACTGTTGCTACATCCACACACGACACAACTGCCAAAGGGTGTGAGTTATGTACAGTAAACAGTGGCTTGTGTAAGAGGATGCATGCTGCCACGACGTCCCCTCAGGCTCACTGCGGTGCGCAGAGTGGCCGCCGTCATTGATTGAATTGGCGAGCTCACAGATTCTGTTTCCCCTCCCCCGGGTCAATTTTGTCACCACATGTTTAAACCATTACCACTGATGTGGCATGAATGTTAAGATCCAGCAAAACCAGTGTTTGCTTCGAATGCGTAGCCTTCCCTGTTTTGTGTAGACAGGCATGCTGTGACCGGACAGATGTCAGTGTGATCAGAAGGTTGCTGGTTTGTGCACAAGG
>VOQK01003084.1:69408-84079 GCA_015052645.1 Benitochromis conjunctus | reverse complement strand
GTTTCTCTCAAGGTGTCATCTCACTTGCTCCTGAGCTGCTATCAGACAGACATTTAGGCCTGATTATAGCCTTTTCTTGACTTTGAAAACTTGAATCATATTATCTGGTTGGAGGAAAAACATAAATAATACAGTGTATGCTATAAACAATATATTTTCCTCATCTTTTTAAAGTGTAATCCTTTTAAAGAAATAGTTTGAAACTATACTCTGAAACTCTTTCTTTGCTAAGACGTGTCCAACGAATATTAGGTTACATCTAGAAGACATTGGGTCTGGCGTCACATTAAAAAAACAAACTGAATAGCTATCCAAAAGAAAGAGCCTATCAAAAACTCCACTTACCAGCAACTCTACTGCCCACTTACATACGGTAAGTTGTTTATTTAATCAATGCAAAAGACCGATCTTTATGCTGAGCTAGGGAAACTGTCTCTTGGCAAATTTGGCATATTTAACCAATTGATTTATGACCCAGACCAGAGAGTAGTATTTATCTTCTCATCTACAGTAGCTCCAGGCAAGAACTCAAAAGAGCCTATGTGTAGACTGCTTTTAGAAGTTACAAAGAGCATTGTAACAACGTGCAGTTTCAAATTGTTCCAAGCTCAGTTTGGTGGACTACCCTTATCAGTGCCTTGATTTCGTTACACTTGACTGTAATAATACAGTGTCGTGACAGTAGTTTTACTGTTTAACGATGCTATCAGTTCATAAAGGTCAGGAAAGATGGCAGTTCAGGTGGACTGAGTCTTGCTGTGAAGAATAAGCACATTGTGCTCCCTACGTGACAAACTCTTTGAATCCATCCACGTTTCAAACTACAGCGCTGTGCAAAAGTCGTGAGCCGACCCTCATTTTGTTTTATTTTTCTACAAAAATGGGAAATAGGTACAGCGATTTTGTTGAAATGTGCAAACACAAATGGAAATGCAGTATAGAAAGCAAAAACAGTGTTTTCAGTAAGCTTGAAAGTCAGTATTTGATACGACCACCTTAATTCACGGCCTCAAATCTCTCAAGCAAGCTTTATCATTTCTTTAACCAGTCTTCAGTAATAGTTCTCCAGACTTCTTGAAGGACATTCAAAGCTCTTCTTTGGATGTTTCTGAATTTTGTTCCGTCCTCTGAAAAAGATGATCCCACGCTGCTGTTTTTCTCTCCAGGTATGCTTTTGTTGCATTGCCAGCGTGTTGGGGATCATTGTCATGATGAAGAATGAAACTGTTGCCAATCAGACAGTCATTTTCTGTAATGCATGGTGGATTAAAATGTGATCTGCAATACTTTTCTGTGTTCATTATTCCATCAATTTTGACAAGATCCCGAACACCACTGGCTGTAATGCAGCCACAAACCATGACAGAGCCTCCACTGTGCTGTAGCAACACCAACAATACCAACAACAATTTGAACCAGAAATTTCCCGTTTGGACTCATCACTCCATAATATCTGTTGCCATTGATTTTTAGTCCAGTACTTGTATAATTTTGCTTACCTCGTCCTTTTCTCTGTGTCTCTTCCTTAAGAATGGTTCTTTGTTGTCTGTCATATGTTGACATGTCACCTTGAGTTAGTTGCATGTTGCTATAATTAAATAATCGGCATTTTAACAAACAAAATTAGGAAAAAGAAGCATTCCTCTGACAATGTGCAGCCATAAGTACTGGTCTGAAAATAAGTGGCAATAGACTTTATGGAGTGATAAATCCAAATGGGAAATTTTTGGTTCAAAGTTTGGAGCCAGTAGCTAAGACGTATCCAGGTTTATAGAGAAGTTATGGCTCCCAGGTTTCCACTGTGTACAGATGTTAAGAAACAAAGTCACACTGTAAAATGTAATCCCACCTTTTAAGTTCATCTGACCTTTTATTATGTGTTCTGCCACTCAGGTATGATTCATGATGAGAGCTGAATGACAACTGGCATCCTTTTGGTCTCTTGCAGATGAGACGTGGAAAAGTCTACTACATGCACGACAGCACAGAGAGCACCGAGGACAATTTTACACTCTCCCTCTCTGCTTATGACATTGACCGCAGGAGCCTCCCTTTCACTATCTCGGTTACTGTCATACCTGTCAACGATGAGCCCCCGAAACTGACACGCAACACCGGAACAGAGGTAATACTTTGCTCTTATGAACGTGTGATAGATGACCAATTCCCCCACATCCTCATCGAGCTGGAAAAGTTACCATATTGAAACGCCCTTATGCTTATAAAGTGTTGTACATTTTGACAATTCAAGCTGACCACCAGCTTTTGTTCCCTGTGAAAGAGAAAAGAGCACATGTTTATTGCAGTGTTTCGAACAATATTGGAACAAGTTATTAGATGAAAGTGTGATGGGCTTGTCTGCAGTTTATTTTACCAATATATTTGCTCTCTGCTGCAGTATGCAGGAAAAGAGATCTGGTTTGACTCGTGTATGTGTGATTGACAGGCTACAGGCATTACCACCTGCTTCAAACTCCGGGCTGATGCTCAAGCCGCACAAAATATGAAAGAATGACAGATTAATGGCTTTATAACGGTTGATGAGATTCTGGCGTGTTGAAAGGCGGTCAATTTAGCAGAATTACCCCATAGTGCTTTGTGCTTTAGTCTTCATTTAGTTTGATTTTCCAACAAAATAACAGACAGATCTATCTATCTGTAGAAGCTGATAGATTCATCTTCTCTGAATGAAATCTGTAGGCTTTGCTGACGGTTCTCACATTCAAACACTATAGTTTTCAGCCGCAGCAACAGTCCAAAGTCATGAATCTTGTATGAATTGCATATAAAATTTTCTCCACGCAGTAAGGCAAATGAATGCATGGAATTTGTACGTAGAGTCTGAACTATACAGACCTCAGACATGCACCGTTTTCCTCAGAGTATTTGCTTTTTTAATAAAGTGAAAATTCTGAATGTAAGTCATGCAAAGTCACGTTACAATAGAGGGGCAGTGATTCACCGCTGTGTGTGCCCACTATAAAGCGTCAGGCAGAATTTCAGGTATACATTTATGAGTATGTGTCTACATTTTCCATTTTGATCCTGTGCTGTCACTTTTCTGAGGGGTAAGTTGTGCTTGGGTTCCAAGTGAAATTACAGCATAACGACACTGAAGTTTGATGGACGTGCATATTTGCTTCTCCCCGGCGATTTGGATAATGTTTCATAAGTTGGTAGTGGCAGACTGTCAAAGAATGAAACACCTCCGCACTGAATTCTTAGAACTTTATGTTGTAAGAAGAAAGGTGTATATCTAACAGGGAATTTGAATGACTCTGCTGAAGGCTTATAATGAGTTTGTGGCAAGCTTTTAAACTGATTTACGTCAGTCATGAAAGAAAAGTTTAGGGGGATGAATAACGTAGATTCTACAGCAGGAGTAGTCACGCAGTCGGAAAAAGTCGACAGTAATCAGCTCACAGAACTGGAAACCAACTGTGTCATTCAGCCCTCCCCGCTCTGCCTGTGGCTCCTCGTCTCCCTGGCAACCCGTATTTTTGGAAAACCAAGATGGTCGATGAGACCGCGGCTTTCTGGCAGAGTGAGGGCAGCATCCAATCCCTGCGACTCCTCTGCTGCGGCTGCAGAATGTAACATAATAATATGTGGATGTCTAACCCACACAGAGCAAGGGGCTGGCCCAGTGGCACTTGGATTGATTTAGAGCAGGAAGTGTGTGTGTGTGTGTGTGTGTGTGTGTAGTGACCTCTGCAGACATGATGACTAACACGACCGTGATCGGGTTCTGCTCAGTCTGATCACATTTGGCCCGGTGTTGCAGGATACAGCTGGTCTTGATTAGAATTTAAACCCTATCTGTCTTCGTCTGCTTCTGCCTGACTTCGCTGTGTTTCTGTGCAGAAGCGCCTCACTCTACCTGTCTATCTATTTTGCTTTTGCATCTCTCACATTTTACAAGATTACTTTGACTTTGAGTGATAGCCTCATTACCCTCGCTAAGTAGTTTTGTTTAATCTCTCATTATGACACAAAGTAGGAGCGAGGGCTTGTAGTTAACCTGTATCTCTGAGAGGAACGGGCCGGGCGAGGGGAGGAGAAATCGAAATGAAATAGCATCATTGCCGCTGTCAACTTTAGCTCCCGCTCCCCAGTATAGAATTATGAACACACTGGCGGACCTTGTACTTAAACACGATGCCCAGGCAGTTTTGGATGCAGCTGCAAACATCTGGCGCCCCTCAGAGTCTCAGACGTTTAGAGGATGATGTTGAGTCACTGGCAAACAAAGTCATTTGCCTATGGCAGCTACTTCATTACTCCCTCAAAATGAAATGCCAGCCATTATCTCCAATCAGATTGAATTTGCGGCCCATCCTCCTAGGTGCTAAATGCATTGATTGTTATATAAACTATCAGTTTGCGAGACCATTTTCAGATTACCTGCCCTAGATTGGCTGTGGATGAGAATGGGCTAATGTGGCCATCTAGTGTAAAGGAACAGGAATTGCTCTGCAATGGCATCCCTCAACTTCAGCCTTCTAACAGTGTAAATTCTGTTGGCCACTAGCAAACATATAC
This sequence comes from Benitochromis conjunctus, assembly GCA_015052645.1. Classification (NCBI taxonomy): domain Eukaryota; kingdom Metazoa; phylum Chordata; class Actinopteri; order Cichliformes; family Cichlidae; genus Benitochromis; species Benitochromis conjunctus. The sequence continues at coordinate 79,537 of VOQK01003084.1, read as the reverse complement.
CCTTTTACCAAAAAAGTACAGTACAAATTTCAGCATTTAATTAGCATTTAATGGATCATGGGCAACACAAGAAAGCATTTGAATGGGAAACAGGGAAAAAACTGTGTACTAAATCCTACTGGAGACCAACAGGAACGTTTCTCATGTCAGCCTTTGGAAAACCTTAGTTAAACCTAGTTCCTATAAGAGCTGGCATTTAACCGCAATCTCTTTGTAAAGGTGAATAAATCCTGGGTCTTAGATGACTTGAGAGCTTTTCTTGAGGATGTGGTAGGCTGCTGTCGAGCAAACAGTTTTCAGTATTAACATGATTATTCCCACAGATAATTGCCAGTAGCTTGTCCCCTCAGCTTGAACAATGGGACCAAAGTTGTCTGCAGAACTGCTGCTTAAAGCTGAGAAATTGTCCAGGTGGGTGGTGCTATTTTCAGCTGAGTCATGTCTGCATACTGTACACCGAAGGCTTCTGCGAGAATAGGGCTAAAATAGAGGGGTGGGCATGCACTGAGCAGCTGTCTCATCCATGGTGCAAAGAGGAGAAGTGGGTGTTCTGCCTTAAGGCAATCCACTTGCAAACCTCTCTGACAGAGTCCAGATTTGGCTGGGAATGTTTGGGTTAGTCTGCACTCCCCCACCATCGGTGTGCCCCCGGTCAAACTATCAGACTGTGCTTTTTGCAGGCCGTGAGAAGAAAACTGCCCCAAGGAGAACGAGCTTCTCTAAACCCCCATATCACAAGATCTCTGCAGGTTTCTGCAACAGCAAGGATAAAACGCTTTCCTGTTTGTTGTTGTAGGCTGATGTGATAGAGCTGTCAGTTCTACCTAGCGACACGTGTTTTTGCTCATCAAGCAACTGGACACATGTAAGCTTATTGTGATTCCTTTTTCTTTCTTAGTCCACAACCTTTATGGCGAAAAGACAAAAATAAAATCACCAGGTCCAGTCACAATCAGACAAACAGTCTCTGCAGGGACTTCAGCCAGTAGTGCCAGTGGTGCCACAGTGTCAGATACATGTTTAGTAGATTTTTTTGGCTCAAAATTCATGAAATTCATGAAGTTTGGGCATTATTCCAAATTTTGCCAGATATTTGCTTCAAAACAACCAACTCTGCCCTCCAAGGAGTTGACATATGCTCATATAGATGCCTTTGAAGCAATAACTATGTATAACTTAGACTTTCAAAAACATTTACCTTTCAAATAAATTTGGGTTCTCTTTAACCGAGGTGTCAAAACTTCTTTTGAACTACAGATGAACCCGTCGGTGCTAATTCTGTTCGACTGCACACGCACATGTTTCAGCGTAGAAATATGCAACACATGGGTAACTTTCACATGAAATGACCCCAGTCTTATTTCCTTTTAATCAGTTGCAAACCTAAGTCTAATAGTGTAAAATTAAGTCTTCTTTTATTTCTTGCTTATGTCTCCTTTGTTAATAATAGACTCCTGCATATTCTAAATGTGCTTTTTATTATGTGAGGAACAAATATTGGTCTCCTCTGCCGCTCTACACTGAGATTAGACATATAGATATAGGGCTTTTGTTATGAATTGGACTCTTGATTTATCTTTGACTCAAAGCCTACTTATCTTTGCTCTCATCACCATGTTTTAAGCGTTATCGTTTGAGAGCAACAAAGACAAAATCTAGCAACAGAAAAAAGCAGTAAGTGTATAATGATGGATCACAGCTTTGAACTGTTGATGCAGTCTGAGCTTTGAAAGGGCTTTGATGGAGTGTCAAATTGAGTGGGATGTTATAAGCAGTGGACTGGAAGGCAACTAAATTATAGACTTCATGAAACATTTGTTATATTGCAGAACTCTGGAGGTATGTGAAAAACCAGAAGTGACATAAAGTACTTAAAAAGACAAAAGCTTCAGAACTGAAGATTAAACTTTCTTTGAAAGCGTATATAATGGGGAAATGGAAGACAATGCGGCCCCAGGGATGCTGATTGCTTGATGAGTCTTAAGGTTTTCCCTCAACATCTATTGCCTGATATTTGCAGCAGTGCCAGATTTCTGGAGAATATGGAGAAAAATTGATTCGACTGGCAAATTATTTTGTGCACGTCTTACTAAAGATGATTTTCTATATGTGATTGCTTAAATTCTGTTGACAGTCATATTATTTTAATTTGTCCAGTGAGCACATGAGCTAGCATGACATCAGCAACAGAAGCCTTTAATGTAAAGTCCAGCAAATGGGAAGACAGGAAGCAGAACTATCCCAGAACATGGAAAAAAAACTTTCAAAGTAAAAACAGGAAGTTACCAAAATACATATATTAAACAAACAGACAAGACCCATATATTTGAGATAATTTGAGTACATGTGTGGAATTCATTTCTTTATTTAGCAGAATTAATTTGAATGTTTTGTAATGAATATTAAGTGAAAAAGGTTCATTTTGTTTGCCAGGGAAAAAAAAACTTTGAACATTGTACAGGTACTGAAATTGTTCTGTATTTAAATGGTTATAACCTGTTATTGTAATGTATGTAACAAAGTCATAATAAAAGATATTTAGAATCCCCACATATTATTCCCAATAGGCACACATGTTGTCAATACAAACAACGGCAGTAAAGAACCTAGTTTTAAATACAGCTGTATAGCATTGTTAGCATATAGCTTTTCTGCGGCCAAAAGACCAAAGATAAAAAACGTTTACTACAAGAGTAAATTGTAAACAGATATCAGTAACTCTTTGAAGCTGAGACACCAACCTGAACAGTACAAATAAAACTCATCATGTTAGAATAACAATAAAATCATGACCTAAAACACAGGATCATAAAACTATTATTATATGTCGATGAAGTAAAGACGTAAATCAAAACTCGGGAGTATTCAGAGGGATCCAGCTCACTATTAGTATATTAAATCAAACAAGGAATCAAAATGTTCAAACACTGGAACAAATCAAATCCAAACAGTTACCCAAACTGTTAGCCTACAAAGAACCCTCCATTGAGAAACACATGAACCCTAGGACCAAACCCAGGCCCTAATGAAATATCTTTGGTTGTTTTCTGCACAATAACATACTAAAGAAAAATCTGCACAGTAAGCTTTACACCAGAAGACACGCTAAACATCTGTAGTCTGCCACATTCAGTGTGAGCGTGCTAACATAGAGATGTTAGCATTCAGCTCAAAGCACCACTGCATCCAGTTACAGTCTCACAGATGCTTCATCTTGTTGCAAATATTCTTTTATATTTCATTAAGAGGATTTTCTTCAGTAAAGCAGTATTGGTTTTACATGTGTGAATTGTCTACAGCATAAATGTAACTATTAATTTAAGCGTTTCAGCTGCTATTAGAGTCAAACTAAATCCAACTTTAAGACCTGAAACTGTTCATGTGCCATGCCTTACTTGAATCCTCATGGAAAACAGAAGATGTCAAAACAGTGTAGACACTTTAGTATCACTAAAAGATTTTAATACCATGGATATGATAATAGCAGAAAGAGCGGCACCAGTTTTCTCTTAAGACATCATCCATTAGAAACAGGGTTTTTGATAAACAGCCACCTTTAATCCATTTCCTTTTATTTCTCCTTTGGCAGTATCCTCATTAGAGAGAAAGAATGCTATGCAGATAGTTTGCCTTATTTTTTTATTTTTTTACCAAAACACTTTCCAGGCTTTGGCTGTGTTCTTGTCAGTGTGTCTTAATTTGCACTGCCACCCAGAAATTCATACCCAGAGTGTATGTGGCACTGAAAGACAGGTTTGAAAAACCATGTCCAGCCTGATGTGCCCAGTCTCCTTCTACTATGGATTTTTTATTTTTTTTTGGAGACGCTGTTTAGCTCACTGAAATTTGCAATTACAGAATTGAATCAGTTAAAGTAAGTGATCCTTGCTTTACTGAATGATTTTCATTTTAGGAGGAAACGCATATCCGGCTTGACCTCAAGTATAATGTTTCTGTTTTTAACTAGTTCCCTAATTTTCATTCTACTTTATTGTTGTTTTTATCCAAAAAGAAAATCAGGCCGAATCTTTTTGTACAGTGTATAATGATAGTAAACATCATTCATTCATACACTCACTAATTTCTTTCAGTGGTCGAGATTTTTTGTGCTTTGCTGGGATCTGTCTCTTTCTGTCTCCCAGTGACTGACACTTACCACGTTAACATCTACCACCGAAGTGTCCTCTTTTCCTCTGCCCGGAGGCTTTCTGGTCTTTATCCCGGGTCTGTAAAAAGAGGGAGTGTGGTATTGAAGGGTGAATGGCTTTCTAGATCGATATGTACTTCTCACTGCAAGGCATCCTAAGCACACTCTCCCAACTGATTCCAGCTATTTAAGAATGTCTTTCTAGAGATCTGGCCCATTTCTTTCAATTAATGCTCTTTTCAGCCATCCGACCATTAGAAGTCCATTAAGGGCCCTCCACCTAGGGAGAGTCATTCAGTCTGCACTGCTGTGTTCCATCTTCTGATAACAGGCGTGTGTAGACTGCCATGGAGAAATAATTAACCTTTTAAATTCTTACTTTGGAGCTGGCTGCTTTATGTTTCATGGATAGGCTGGGTTTTCTTTTTGTGCTTGCTATCTATCCATCTATCTATCTATCTGTCTATCTGTCTATCTGTCTGTCTGTCTGTCTGTCTCAATCTTAGTAGACTATTCTTCCCAGAGTATTTTTATTTATGATTTATGTATGTATTTTCATATATTAAATAAAATACTGATGCAATACTGTATCGATTTTTTTCCCCGACCCCTAAAGTGTTTTTAACTGTGTTTCTCTCTCCTGTTGTCTTCGGTATTTCGCAGGTTCTTGCCGGTGAGGAAGCTGATATCTCCTCCAGCATGCTGAGCACTGAGGACGCTGACACTCCCGCAGAGGAACTGGTTTACAACGTTGAAATGCCAATCAATGGGAGGGTTGCACTGAAAGAGGCGCCCAATGATGAGATCCTAAATTTTACGCAGGCTCACGTAAACAAAGGCGAGGTCATCTTCATTCACGAGGGTGAGATCATTAGAATAAGAGGTTAAGTGCTCGATCACGCTGTATCTCCGCTCACACGCTGATTACTCTGTGACCTTTATCTGCATCTACCGCAGAACGAGGTAACACAACGAGCTTAAACACAGGTCTTTATGTTTCTCCAAGCAGAAATCGCAATAAACTTGTAATGTAATCAGAATGTCACTAGTATTGATCAATAGGCCAATTAAACCCTAAAGATATACTGTGGCTAGGTTGTAAAAAAATAAATAAATAAATAAGTAGTAGATGTAATATTTATTTGTACCTTATTGTGACAAATACGGGGTGTTTTTTGCTTTCTAACACGGCAATAAAGGTGTAGCAAACTTTCAGAGAGACAACAAAGGGGCTCAAACAAACAAAAGCAGAATCAAAGCTCGAACTCAACAAATGACTCGTTAAAACTGTGCAATCTGTTGTGCTCCAGGTGAGGATTCTGGCAGTTTCAGTTTCACGGTGACAGACGGCGAGCACACGTCTCCGCTCTACAAATTTGTCGTCACAGCCAGGCCACTCACCATCACCATGGTAACGCAGGAGGAGCTCATGGTATTTCCAGGTAAGATGCCAAAAAAAAAAGTCCTCCTCAAGATGACAGTGATAGAAAGATAACTGTGAATGCGCAATCACGCACACAGTATAGTTATTACAACGATATTTTAAGAACTGTGCTTAATCTGGTTGTTAGGCAGGCTTATAACGCAGAATTAAAGTATGTGCAAAACTTATTTAGGGTGTAATACGCAGGATGTTCCTAGCAAACGACTTGTTTTAGTAACAGCACATTTTAGGTGTCAATTATGAACTTCTGAAAGCGTGGCAGTGTAATCTTCTACCTGACCTTTCTTACTTTTTTCATATTTTGCTGTTTGGGATGCTTCTGGGCTACAGTCTTTAGGAAGTGTGTGGGTGGGTGTGTATCCCTCAGCCAGTAACAGCTTGCTGGGTCCATGCTATCTCCATTTCCTTTGCCTTCCTGTCTGTGTTAAATTCATTTTACATTGTGGGCCACATATGATTGATCTTGAGTGGATCGAACCGGTGACACACCCCTTTCTGTCAGAAGTTCATCTGTGCATTTAATTCATGAGATGTTGCAATTTCAACAATACAGTTTACAGTTTTTATACATGACGAAGAAATGCTGCTGTAGTAGACTATTTGTGCTCAAATTGTAATAAAGTTGTCCATTGTTCAATAGCAGACTGAAAAAACAGGAACATTTCTGTCATTGAATTCTTTGTTTATTACTTAATTACTTTGGTGTACTATGAATCGCTTGGCTCTAAAACATCTGTAAATACAGTTTAAAGTCAAAAATGTATGCCCTCTTTCACATTTTCCACATTCGTCTAATGGGCCATTTTGGAGTCTTTGCCGAGACGATTCTGGCCCCTAGGCCTCAAGTTTGACACCCCTTCTATAAGGTCTGTTTTTAACCAACAACAGACTGAGCTACACACATACACAGAGCAGAAATGTGTCACCTTTCGCCTTCATTCGTGCTTTTGAGCAGACGAAACAATCAGATGATAATGTATTTAAAACATGGCTCCACTAGACACATTTCATGCTCTCCGCATCAGGAAGCTCATCTGCCCTGCACGTGAGTTAAAGTAACCTCTAAAGTTTGAGGCTTTAATTTTACAAGCTAAACTAGACTACCAAGAGGCCATATTCAGCAGAGTCATCAGCACTCATCAGAGGACCGCCTGTCTATGTGTGTGTGTCTTTTCACAGGAACAAGGCAGCCCATCACAAGAGCCAATCTGGGGGCTGTAACCAGTGAGGATGGAAATGAGATAAGCTACTCACTTATCCGCCCGCCTCGTTTGGGAAGACTCATCCTGGCCAATGACAGAAACCAGTACGAGGAAATTAGTCAATTCTCACAATCACAGGTGATTGCTTTTTTCTGTGGGAGCTGCTAAATATGCATTTCTGGCGTATGTTTTCTTTAGGAGACATTTAACACGTTTTCCCCTCCCTTCATCAGAAGTCGTAAATGATTTTATATCAGCAGGGAGATGGTATATAAATCAACGCAATAAAACATTAAATGAAACTGAAACAAAAATGAATGTTAGAAAATTGCAGGAAAAGGTCCTTTAATGTTAGTTCCTTTCAATAATTACATTAGGGTTTCGGGGTTCAGTGAAAATATGCATTTTTGTTCTATTTTCCAGAGTAAATCCTTTTTACTTTGAGATTTAACATCACTATTAATAGCAGGTCCGTATGTCTAAGAAGTGACAGCTGTAAAAGGCACGTCACTCATCTGTTGCACACACCATCAAGCGCACATGGGAGATATAAGACATAAAACTGCTTCCATGCGTGTAAGACAGCTAATCCTATCAGCACCAGCTGGCAGCACAGGATCAACTTGTGCTGTTTTATGTACAGTTTTATTTCCTCTGCATTTACTTTCATTTATAGAAAACTGAACAGAGTGAACTCCACGGCCATAACTTTTTGACATGATAGAAAATGTCTTCTTGCTGTAGCAAATGTCCTCAGAAAATCAATACTGCTGATTTTTTTGGGTGTTGTTTTTGTTTTCTGAACACCAGCCTCTTGTACAGCCTCTCTCTGATTCCTGGCACTAAACGCTTCAGTTTGTACTTTGGCTCCAAAGTACAAATTGGTGGTGTCGGTAGCTGTTAACCAAGCAGCAATACTGTCCAGTTTTAGCAAACCTTTAAACAAGATTTGAGAACACCTCTTCAGCCACACCAGCCCTCTTATGTCCTCCTTCACTCCACCCATGAATCTTCTCTGTGGTCTCCTTCTGTTCCTCCTGTCTGTTCAACATCCTGTAAACCCACTATCCCTCTGCTGCACCTCGGCATTCCCAATCTAACTTTAAAGGTTTCTTGGGACTGTTTTGGGGAGAACTTAATAACTCTCTTTCAAAAAGATGACTCTGTTCAGCTGGACGTAGTGTTTAATAATGCTCTTTTTAGATATTTATGAATGAATATAAAGATAACTTTGCAATCCACATTCCTTTCTCTCATCCTACATTCCCTATCAGATGTATATAGGGAATGATTTGTATAGTTGGCGTTAAATGTATATATCTTTGTAGTCAAATTAATTGCAATCATGCTTCTACTTCCAAAGGAAGCATCCTTGATGATAACAAATAGTGTATTTTCATAAGGAAAGCAACTCAAAAGTTATTAGCCCTGAAAGTCATGAATGATTTGCTTTACTGTCTGATGCTGTCTAAATCCCCTTTTTTGTTAGTTTCATGCATTTTTCTTCCAAACTGACAACATACGAAGCATGAACATTTCTTTCCCACCAGGGGGCATCGTTGCTAGTGATGTGTCACTGGTATTAGGAGCTTTTTGGTTTTTTGATATCATTTTAATCCTTTTAATATTGTGTGAGGAGTGGGTGTGTGCAGCTTTGCTCTTGCCGTACCTTTATGACTGTTAAATGCACATGCACTGGGCAGAGATGGAAAGGATAGAAAGTAAGGATTTCTGAGTATAATTCAATCTTTTTGGCGTTTTGTGGCTAAAACCAACTTGCTTTGGCAAAATCAGGGTGGGCTTGATTCCAAAGAGCTCCATTGTTCTATAACCATGTATATGTTTATTTTTCTCCCTTTGTGCTTATTATATAACCAAATATCCAGATTACAAAAAAATAAGGAATATTGAAACTTTACTGGTGCTAGTTTTAGCTTTTAATGGATTTGGTTTAGGATTATGAGGCACACAGCGTTGATAATTTAGCAGCGCCACACGTGCAGCTGTGTTGGCAGCAGTCGGATCAAAACTATCTGTTCATTTCCATTCTTGACATCTGACCGTGCTTGGACGAGCATGAGAACAAATTCTTTCCCTGAAAACTGCTCCTTTTGGACTGTGACAGAAGATCTAACACGTCGTCAAGCCGAAAGCGTTTGATGATTTGAGTTATTCAGCAGTGTGTTTGCTTTTTCCCTGCATGCAGAAATTCATATGTGCACCTTTCTGTGTTTGTGTGAGAGAGAGAGAGAAGAGGCAACAGTGACTTTAGGCAATCCAGCTGAGCTGAGCCAAACCACTGCTGCAAATAAAAATATCTTACCGAGCTAAAATACCAGTCTTTGACTATAAAGTTACTCAAGCAAACAAGTGACTGACTGCAGTGTGCCACATGTCAGATAATGAAGCCTTGATATTGCTGTCAAATTCTACAAAAGTTCATTGGAATGAAATAAATAAATAAATAAAATATCTGCTAAAATGAAACTTGTTTTGAAGTAATCGCCAAATTAAGAAATTGCCAATTGGTGATCTTATCGGGTGATTTTATTCGAAACAACTTACCGCCTTCTGTTTTCCTCTGATGCACAGCTGGAGTCAGGAATGGTCTACTATGAGCACCAGCTCCCCGAGGAACCATTCTGGGTAGTGAGGGACTCCATCGAGCTCGTGCTCTCGTCCCAGCCAGCTTCAGACGTCCGTCACATCCTGCCCATAACCGTGTCTTATTATGCTGCTCACAGCAACATCTCCTCACAGCTGTGGAGGAACAAAGGTAAATGTTGAAATGAGGGACATATGCAACACTTTCAATTAAGTAAATTGCATGATTTTTTACAGGCCACTCTGATAAATGAGAGGCTGCCTAAACGATCACTCTGGTACTTACCAGAAGCATACATATTATAAATACATGTGCACAGATGTTAGGAAGCAGAGATGAGTGTCTATGTCTGTGAAGCACCATTAGAAGACTCCAGCTGAAGTCATTATTTAAACAGATATTTCAAGTGTTTTTCAGTTAGTTAGCCGAGTTTATTCATACCACACAGTGTTATATACAAGATTTCTTGTATGCTGCAAAAGTAAAAAAGGGTTACTTTGTGTGTTTGAGTGCGAAACGTTCCTGCAGCATTTTAAAATAGTTTTTGTCTTTTTTATTGTATCCTGGAGGTGCCATGTTACAAAGTGCTGTAAGTCTGTAAATATGTTGGTGAATACAGTGCAATTCTGTAAGTGCTGATATCTTTGGTGAGCACAAAGATTCAAAATAATCTAGAAGTCACGTGGTGGTTATTTCACTTACTTTGTGTTTAGATTTTAGATCAGTGATGA
>VOQK01003084.1:45506-63975 GCA_015052645.1 Benitochromis conjunctus | reverse complement strand
CCTTATAAATAAAATTGAATTGAAAATGTTTCCCTTTTTTGGCCACCAGGTGGCGTTAGGGTGCAGGTGGCCAGTGTGGAGGGCTGAGGTGTTCTTGAATTTGAGCTCATATTTAAAAGCTCACTCTGTCTCCATCCGTCATTCTTTCCAGTGAATGGCCTTTGCCTTCATGCTTTCTCTGAGCTCCTTACATTTCATGTGTTCTGCTGTCTTCTCCCGGCTTCTCATTGGTCCGCTGCAGCTCTCGTCATGCAGGTTTCATAAGCTACCTGGCACAGCTGTTCATCCACATGTGTCTGCTTAGGTTATAAAGACTGGGAGGAGTGCCGCGCTGCGCATGACAGGCCGTGCGCTCTGGCAAGTTAAATGTATTTTTAAAAAGAATACAGAAAATAAAATGAGGACACGCTGCTTAAGAACTTCCCCAAAACTGAAGGCAGTTTAGAAAAAAACTTGAAGAAACTGAAAATGAAATATTTAAAAGAAATCTGGATTGGTGTGTGTCGAGCCGAACCCTCAGTTCAAACTGAAACTCCAAAAATGTGGGTGGGGGGGTGGATTCAGCAAAACATGAATAAGTGTGAAATTTTTTCAGGTTTAGCACCCTGATGTGCTGCCCTGCCTTTATAAGCACATATAAGTGTTGATAACAAACTTTTTGGAGAACGAATTCGAGTTCTGGCACCAAAAAGGTTGTGTTGTTGTAGATCTCAGCACTGCTGCCAAAACATGCAAACCCTCTTTGTGGGCGAAATCATTTCCTTCTCCTGATGCTAAGTGGACACCACCCACAGATGTGATTGTATCTCAGCAGAGGCTGTTTCTCTGTAACCACGGGATCCTCTCTTCCTGCTTCACAATCTTCATCTTAACTTAAAGGCGTTTCTTAAAGTAGAACTCCTTTTTTTTTGTATGTCTTGGCCAGGTTGAAGAAAGTAAGCCACCAAATGCTTGGTTTGGAACAAGCTGGCTCCTCCTCCCTCCCAAAAGCCCAACAAGAATGAAAACACATGAAGGAGGGAGGCGTCACCATTCTTTAGATACCATTAAAAAAAAAAAGAAAATGCTTGAAGTTCAACTGCAATTTTAGGGCGCTAGAAAAAGTGACACATCAGATTTTTGTTGTGCATGCAGAGTTAGAGCACACACACGTACACACAACCATGCAAAGACATGCACTTGAGGTTTTGGCAAAAATACGTGTTTGTCTTTAAGAAGAAAAGGAGAAATGATCCTCTCCTTGACCAGTCATTAAAAAAAACAAAACTTGTAGATAAAGTGACTTTATCATGAAAGCTTCAACTAGTTAAGTCAGCATAATTTCCAGCCTCTATGAGTTAACAGCATAACGTTGTGTGTTAACCTTCAATAAAGGATTGAGTTGGACTGTGTTGACACTGACTTTAGCTCTTATACGCGGCTCTGAGTCACTTTGTTTGCTTTGGATTTTATTCAGGTTACAATATCTACACACTCCAGCAGTTGTCGACACACAGCAAAGAGCATACAACAATGGAATTTACCTAAACTGGATGCTAGTGTGTGCAGTAATGCAAATTCTGGTATCAATCTGATATCAAGGAATACAGGGCCAGTGTTGTCGATACCAAGGTCGATACTTCTAACCTATAATGACAGCTTATATAGGGGCGAGCAGCGTGTCGTGATTTATGAGATGAATCCTCATCCATTTGAAAATTCTGAACACATTTCACTGACCAATAAATCACTGTGATTTTTTAATTTCCACAATAATTAGTTAATACGACAAAGCACACCTTTCAGCTTTTCATGAATTTGGGTCAGCTTCTGCACATAGTGCATGTTTGATGTATATTTTTTCATTTCCCAAAAAAATAATAATAATTGACACAATTCAGTGGGCTACGTACTGAACTTAATCTGTAGATACTGTAAAGTATCAACCCTGTTGCACCAGTATATATCCGATACCAATACCGGCATTCAGTATCGATACTGAATGCCTTTCAGGGCGTGCTGTTCCCACCTTCCCATGACATCTCCCACTCCAGTGCTGAAAGTTGTGACCCACGTCGGCCTTTGAAGAGGTCAAACGTCCAGCAGCAATTACAGTACAAAGAACAGCTTCATCCACCAACACATTTCAGCTTTGTGGCCTTCATCAGTGTCAGAATAAAACCCAGACAGCATTTAAATTAGGACAAGGTATAAATGTGGATGTGATTAGTTATAACCCTGTTGGCAGGTGTGCTGCTGGAGTTCTGACCTGTTCTGAATGAATACTCCGCAGCTCATACCCTGTTGGCATGATTAAACAGTAAGATTTGCATTTTTGTTCCCTTCAGGGTTGCAGATACAGAAACTAAACAAAGAGAATGAACTGTGTTTCCATCCATAGGGGGGGTTCTGCAGAACTACGATTGTCTGCATAGCCTCCTCCAAAAGTCCAATGACCTGCAAAGATTAGTCAAAATTAGTTTGTGCTGTTTTTACCAGCCATTTTTGCAGCTGCTCCCCTTGAATCCAGTAAGTGGTTGAAAAACACAAAGATGTGTACCTGACCAATCAGTAGTGTTCAGCACTGCCCGCCAAACTCGAAGTTCTGTGCTTTGTACTGACTCCAAGCAGGGACTGTTTAAGGTCATTAGAACCAAATTTAGACCCTGGCACATGGAATTGAAAGTCACTGAGTTACTGCAAGGATTCCAGCTCCTTTGGGAGTTCCTGCAGCACCGATGGAGATGTAAACACTTATAGATGCCAAAAAGTATCATATTTTAATTTATTGCTTATTTATCTCTCCTAGAATGAGAGTGATAAATGGAAGGAGTGAACTGCATGCATGCAGCACTAAAATAAATGATAGTCAATACATGTGGCCGTATTGTGAAAGTACCGCCTAAGATTCAGTCTGAACACACAAACAGCAACTCCGCACTTGCCCACAGCTGTCGGTTTTGACGTGGTCCCCATGGGCCACGTGTATGGCCGGTACATGCTGGGCCGGGGCCAGAGGAATGAAACACAACCCTGTTGTAGCGGTTGCTCCTGAGAGTAGAAAGGATGATAGTTTTTTGTTGCTTAGTGCTGTCCAGTGTGTGGCAATAAACAGTGCGGATGATACCAATTAGAAATTGGCACTCATTCTGCTATGTTGATAATTCCCTAAAGTTTTAGCTACAGCCTGCTCTGTTAATTATATATTTATTTTATTAATTGTCGTTTATTTTTCCAGGTTAAAAAAAAATCACTGAGGTTAAAATTTCTATTTCAAGAGCAACCTGCCCAAGAAAACATGTACAGGTTAGATTTTGGAGATAGGCACAGATTTAATATTGTGTTCAATAATTGTAAAGGAACACTTTTAATCAGAGTAAAGCATCAAAACACTAACATCTGGAATATTGATCTGGTTAGATAAATAGCAGGAAATTAAGAATGGGTGTACTAGAGGGGCAGCAATGAAACAAACCTCAAAACTGGAATGTATTATATATCATATAAAAGCTGAGGACCCCATGATCAACACTTCCATTGGTAAACAAATGCACATAGCAAACGAAACGAGTGCTGGAGCCCACTGGCATTTTTACCTGCTCATCTGTTCTGTCTCATCTGTTCATGGTCAGTGTCACTACTGGTAGCATGAGGTAATACCTGAACCCTACTGAGGTTACACGGGTAGTCCAAATCCTCCAGGATGTGACATTAATACATGCCAGAAGGTTTGCTGTGTCTCCCAACACAGTAGCACAGCACAGGAGATTCCAGGACACAGGCAATTATGCCAGGAGAGCTGGACAGGGCTGTAGAAGGTCTTTAACCCATCAGCAGGACCGGCATCTCTTCCTCTTTGCAAAGACAAACATTAGCATTGGCATTTCCCACAGAATACCATAATTGGCAGGTTCATCCCTGGTGCCCTGTGCTTTTCACAGATGAGCTCATGAGACAGATTTGCATAGGTCAGGAGAACCTGGAGAACATTATCCTGCCTGGAACATCATTCAGGAAGACCAGTTTGGTGGTGGGCAAGTGATGGTCTGGGTAGGCTTTTTCATGCAGTGACGCACAGACCTCCACAGGCTAGGCAACAACACCCTGACTGCTATAAGGTATCGGGATGAAATCCTTGGACTGACTGTCAAAATTACTGAATTTGGGAATAACTGAGAACAACACATTGGAATTGTCCAGTTGTGTTGGCAGAGCCTCTGTAATTCATAATCCCTGACTGCCCATGTAAACGCAAATAGAATAATTCCACCTTTTATTGTTCAGTATCGCATGTTAGCTTTGTAGCTCCAAGATGTTAGCAGTTAGATTATTGAATATAATGTAGTTAATGAGTTAATAATAGGAAGGACAACCTACTCTATATTACAAACATGACCTCCAGTGTTTTCTAATTCCATACAGTTCATTCCTCAGCTGACTCCACCCCCCCTCCCACCGGCAGGGCAGCTTGCTTCTGAAGTCACTCAAATAGCTTCTCTGGTTCATGGCCTGACCAGAAAAACAGATGATTCCTCCAAGCCAGCACTGAGCAAGTACCCTGGCCTGTGAGAAAAGCACTGTGGTCGCCCTGCTTTGTTACTCCCTTTGGCTGGAACACTATTGTCATGGAAATCTCTGTTTTGTTTTGTATGTGAGTGTGTGCACATGTGTGTGTAATACCCCACAGTGGAGTGGGACAGACTACAGACAGCTGCATCCAGGCCTCCTTTCATCTTCAGTCCACCTCACCTCCTTGTCCTTATCCTCCCCACCCCAGAAATCACGAACAGAGGCCAAGACCCCAACAGGGAATCTTCAGGGTGGCTCCCAGTCACTCAGATTATCAGCTTGTTCAGCCAGCTGATGGGGTAGAACTCTCTCTCCAGGGTTAATCATGCCACTGCATGCAGCGGGAAAAACAAATTGCATCATTTTTAAGACACATTCATTAAAATAAAATGGAAAACTTTTTTTTTGAGGGGGGGGTTACCTCACTGGAGAACAAAAAAAAATTTTTTTCCCTGATGTTGTTCTACAAATTGGCAGGCCCTTATTCTTACAGTTTGCTTCTGAGTCAAAGGTGGGTTTGTAGAAGAGAAATGCTGTGCAAATTCTTTGTGTTGATTTTGGAAATGGAACGCACCAATCTGTAACTCAACCAGAGGAAGTGCGGTCTTGAGGTGGACCTGAAGGTGCAGGAGCAGGGTGGAGGCCGAGGCCCAGACGTGGTATGCAGGAGCCAAGTGACAAGTGATTTTAAGTGAGAACCCTTCTGGAAATTCAACAGCACTGTCTGCTTCCACCGCTGTTCATCACCGGCGTCACGCTGCAGGCCACCACGTCACAATGTGAATCATGCAGTGGGTGGAAAAACTTTGCTCTTTAATCAAATTCCAAAGCAGTTGAGAGTGTGGACTGAATATCGGTTTACCAAACAATGAGCTTTATGTTTGCAATGAGTGCAAAATATAAAAGGTGTTCAAGGGGAGTACTCCTGTGAAAACAGCTGTATAATGTTGTTTTGTGGCTCCAGCTTTGACAAGTCTGAGAACAGATCAAGTGATCACAACAGTATTGTTGGCATGCCTTGGAAAAAAACCCTTTAACAAACTTTTAAATGTGTAGCCTGGTGGCTCATATATCTTTCCCATTTGAATGTGAAAAATGTTTACAGATAGCTTTTTTTATAATGCCATTCTGTCAGATGATGATTGAAGTTGAAGCAAACATGAACCTTCAAGCCATATTGTGATTTACGGTGGCAAAATCCACAAAGTGAAATTCCCTGGTCACCTCAACTTGCAACAGAAATGGTGAAATGATTTCAATTACAGGGGACAATACTTGTTCCTGAGACCAAGGGTGCACTTACATCATCCACTGAAGAATAAATGCTTTTAAAAGGTGCATTTTCTTTGTGGTGGTGTTCGTGTACACCAGCTTTACTTGATTTAAAGGAGAGCAAACATTTTTCTTGGTTAACTATGTCAAGAAAAGTCAATGACAGCTATGCAGCATCCTACACTCTAATATGAATGCATACATAACAGCCCTATCCTCGCTTCTACCGTGTAGCTGTTTTTGTTTTGGCACAGAAAAACAATGTGCTTTTTGCACAGGCCTGAATCATACTAACACATCTCCTGTGAGCTCACTTGACAATTTAGACACTAGGAATGTGACTTGTTTACAAAGTGAGTGGGTGTTTTCATTGCTAGTGAGGAAGATTTGCTGGGATGTGGCTAATTTCTGGCACTATCTGTTCACAGTTTAGTCTCAAACCATTGAGGAATGCTTGAGTCAAAGGAGGACAAAAGAAAACAAAAATCACGGGCTGCAAACAAGACAGGAAAACAAACCTGGCGTGACTCCACGGCTGAGCAACCAGGGTAGATTTAGCTTTTTTGTCCTTTTTTTTTCCTCGTATCGTCTTCCCTTTGGTCTGTGCTTAAACTCCAGCATTTGCACAGAGCATGAGGTTACCAGATAACCAGCCTCAGCTCATTCACTCCTGTGTTGTTGGTCACACTCTTATTGTAGACTCTTTGATAAGGCTATCTGGGATTTGTATTTTGCCACTTTGAATTTCACCTCTAAAGCGTAACTGAGAAACTTTATAAAGTCTGCCTGTTACACTGAACTGATACTGAGGTATTAGAGTTCTACAGCAAACTACTGTTCAGTGTCCTGTTAAGCCCTTTGATAGTATCACAGTAACTGAGGTTTTTTTGTTTGCGTTCTTATTCTTTTTAAGAACTCAAAGTGGGATCAGTAGTATAAACCGTTCATACATACATACCTTCTCTGAAGCTGAAATTTCCCTATTTACCATGTATTGAGTCCGTGAATCCATAAGGATCAGAATTAGTCTGTGATCATGTTTTGGGAATGTGATGTTTATTTGTGAACATTTTGTTCCATTTTCTGTCGCTATTCCTGCTCTGGATCATGTGGTCAGCACTCGACCCCTAGAACTTCCTTTCCCTGAGGCACCTCTTCCTGCTCTTCTGGTTGGACACCAAGGTGTTCCAAGCCAACCAGGAGACATTATCTGTCCAGCGTATGCTGGACCTGTCCTAGGGTCTCTTCCTCAGTCGAACATGCTCGAAATATGTCACCTAGGAGAGATCCAGGAGGCAGTCAGATGCCCAAGCCACCTCAACTTACTTGTTTTGATGTGGAGAATTAACAGCTCTACTCTGAGCCCCTCCCAACTGACAGAGCTTCTTAACCTAACCTAAATCTAAAGCAGAATTCATGGTCCAGCAGAGTGAGTGTGTTTGCAGTCCGCTGGCTGTCCGGGGATGGCCCGTCTACCTGCAGTGACTGTCCACATTACTAAAAACTATGCGTCAGTCTGTCTGTTAATCTCTCGCTCCCTCCCTCTTTCCTCATTCGTAAAAATGGGTTGTGTCCTAAGTGGAGGATTTCAAGGATTTACACTTATCTGAACTCTTCCACTTGGGGCACAACTCATTCCTAACCAACTCATAGTGGGGGTTTTCCAGCAGAGAAAACTTTAGGTAGTGTTAAGTTTTCATCCCAGCTATTTCACACTCTGCATACGCTGCAAGTGTGAAACAGCTGGGATGTGCAAGCTGGAGGTGATCACTCAGTAAAGCCAGCAGAGACATAGCATTTGCAAACAGCAGAGGTGAGGTCCTAAGACCCAACACCCTCTGCACTTGGCAGCACCTACAAATTCTGTCTGAGCAGAATGAGTCTGGATTACTTCTGGGAATGTGAGCCAGACTCTTCCTACAGTTGTACAGGGACCACCACACACCACACCACAGATGCAGTCAAGTCCTCACACACTGTTGAATATCATCTAGGGGATATTTCTGAAGCTATGGTGCAAAATGTTAAATTGCACAATGCTAATGAGCCCTTAAAAGATTCTGGGATCCAGATTCAAAAGCTTATTTCAAAATAAAGTCCCACCTCCAATTAACAACATTGATGCCAATTCATCCATAACTTTTTGAGGATTGCTTCTAGCAAACAGGCAACGACACAAATAACCTCCTTGGTTGAGGTTAACTCTCAGATACTAACAGATACTCTATTGTGTCCATCAGCAATATTTAAGAAAACAGGGGGGGGGGGACTCGTGCCTCAAACTTTTTCATACCAGTTAACAGGATGTATTTCACTCTCATAGTTGGTTTTCAATAATTGACTATGAAAACATTCCAGTGTTTCATTCCAACAATACATATTCACCATTAAAAACAAGAAACCGGGTAACACTCTTCCCAAAACAGTGTGGCAAGTGGAAACATAAAGCAATGTGTACTGTACATCAGAGAGCAGTGAATCACAAAGCGTGGATGTCTGTGTTGTTGGAATAAAACCTTTTAGTTACGCTTGGCTGTATAATTTCTACAGTCTAGTGTTAGTTTTTCAGTGTTGACATTTGCTCTGTTTCTCAAACAGATTATCTGTCCCGAGGGAGACCAGTGAGGAGCAAGTTTGGTATGAGATAGCTGTGCTAAAGTTTGTGTATGGATGACTGACAGTGTTAAAATCATCATTCCAGTGCCTGTCTAAAAGATGCTAGTGGGTTTTTGTTTTGTTTCACCTCACACTCAAAATGAAAGTGAAGGCAAGATTCTTAAATGTCTTTTAGATTTTTGGGCCTCAGAAATATATCTGCAGGATTTGATTCATCATTATCAATAACCTGGATTTTTGTTTTTATTTTTATTATTATTCTCGGCAGATGGCCGCCCCTCCCTGAGCCTGGTTCTGCCGGAGGTTTCTTCTCACTGTCGCCAAAGTGCTTGCTCATAGGGCGTCATATGATTGTTGGTTTTTTCTCTGTTTGTATTATTGTAGGGTCTACCTTACAATATAAAGCGCGACTGATTGGGCGCTATAAAATTGAATTGAATTGAATTCTTTTTTTGGCCTGTTCTTAGATGTTTAGATGTCAACAAATATTTCTGGCCTGTACTCTATTTGAGTAGCTACATACTTACAATACTCAAAGTTACAGAACTCAGTGTTACAATTAGTTGTAGCCCATTAGTCGTACAGAGATAAAGTTGCTGCACTAATAATGCCTGTTGTCTTCAGGCTTACTGGGATCATTGGTATTTTCATGTTTATTTACATGCAGTGACATTTACTTTCATGGAGGTCTATGGCTTTATTTATTTTTTTGTTTTTATAAGCTAAAATAAAAAAAAAAGGTAGAATATTCATTGTCAGGGAAACCACTAGACACGTGGACTCACGATCATGAAGGTTCAGTTCAGTGTGCTTATTTACAGTGAATGATGCACAATCGAAAACACAAGAATAATGTTAGTGATAGTCCAGATTCCACAAGGCAAGTTTCTCCAAGTGTCCAGTCTCTCCATAGAATATCTAACAAACACAAAACACTGCTCACCATACTCCATAAATAGGTCTCTCCAGGAGATAGCCTGTACAGAACTGTAACACATGAAAACAAGCATAAACATGCTCATTTATTCCAGATATTATTGTAATTACTTATTGTCAGATGATTAGACATCTCTCTGGACAACTGACAATGAGCCAGTTAAAAAACAATAGGTGGTTAAAAGTTAACATTACACCAGCTAATGTTAGGCTCAAGTGTCTTTTCTAAAAACAATGTTAAATCCACTTCAAAGAAAGTTTTTACTAATGCCAGCTAAAAGCACCAAATTGAGGCTAACAGCAGCTAACAGAGGTTAACAGCAGCTAACAGGGGCAAAAACCGCAGCACTTACCAGCAGAAAAGTTTGAGATATACTCAAAAACTCAACTCAGTAGCATTGTCATTGGACAGAAATGACCTTCACTGACTCTTCGACTCCTCCAGAGTAAATAGATGTCAACACATATTGACAGCAGGCTAACAGGCCTACAATTACCACAGAAGAACAGGGGCTAAAGTTGTTTGTCCTACAGTAGCTATCATAGCCTAGGATTACGCACTTGAACTGAGAGGGGTACGAAAACAGAATTCAGTTGACTGCAATCAAAAATCTAGTATCATTTAGTGGTTTTACACAATGTACCTTTAAAGTTTCAATATCAATGAAACTGAATACAGTAATGTGGAATTTATCAAAAACTGAAGCTCCCTTGGTCTGATATTTTTCTGCAGTCATGTCTGGCTCAGAAGAACAAGTGTATTTGTGGATTAATCGCTAACATTCAAATGACTATCCTATTTGTAATGCAAAGTCTGTTGCACTATTATGATTCACTGAGAAAGCTGCTGAGTGGACTTGCGTAATCGTTAATACATTTGCCCCACCTTGGCTTTTCCTGCTATAGCTAATCAAAATATCTACTGTGAAATAGGGCTGTTGTTTCACCATAGCCTTAAACTTTAACCCTCTACAGCACAGCATTGCCCCAGGGCAACAGAAAGTTTTGTTGCCTCATACCCAGTACATGTGAACTTAAATGATGCCAACCAATCAGAATGTTTGGAAAAGTATCAAATTTCAGTCTAATAAGATGTTTGAGTCACTATCAAGCATGATTTGAAGGTAGGGCATCCTTTTCTTACACATGGTCATAGGACCACATGGTGTGAGAAGATAAGAACTTTTGTCCTTGTAATTATATTTTTAAAATGAAATATGAAATCCAGTTTTTCTTTTCATCGCCCCAGGGGTACTTTTGAGGGAGACTCATAACAGTGTGTTTGTATGTAGTGATAGGTTATTTCATGTATTTTTGCACAAATTTCCCATGTTGCTAATGTGACATTGTGTGGATTAGCAAATGGTGCCCTTTAAGGGCAAGACCAAATTCAAGCATTACCTACCCAATAAATGAAGAAAACAGGGTTTCAAATATTAGTCCATGCTGCATCAATTCAAGTCAGTTTTATTTATGTAGTGCCAAGTCACAACAGTATCAGATGGCATTCCACACAGTTGTAAAGTTTACATTGGGAAGGCTGTCCAACCACCACTTCCAGATGTAGGGGCAAGCTGAAATGTGGTCCTAAATAATCCTAGTCTAAGGAGCTTGGAAAGAAAAGACGTGATCCTAAATACAAAGTCTGTGCAAATCCAAAAAACAAAGCAAAAAGAGAGGGCAAGCCAGTGATGGGATATCTTAAAAGTATGAAGAGAAGAGGAAGAAGCAGAGACCCACAGCTCTCATCCCAGATCAAAATCTCATCTTGGACAATACAGTATAATATATCACTCTGGCCAACAATATGTGACAACCCCATCACCCCAACTGATCGTGGCAGATGGCCGCCCCTCCCTGAGCCTGCTTCTGCCAGAGCTTTCTTCCTGTTAAAAGGGGATTTTTCCTTCCTGCTGTAGCCAAGTGCTTGATTATAGGGGGTCATCTAATTGTCAGGGCTTTCTCTGTATTGTTCTAGGTTCGTTACATTAAAATATAGACCACCTTAAGGCAATTGTTGTTTTGATTTGGCGCAGTATAAGTAAAACTGAATTGAATCGAACAAAGCAAGATGCAGGGTTCCTGTTGGCACAGAAAAACCAAAAGTGTGTGTATAAAGTGCAATGTGCACCTCTGTTTTACATCACAGAAGATCTTTTATGGAAGGTTTTACACAGAATGACAGCAGCGTCTCACAACATGAGAATCAATATGACATGACATTGGACAATTCGAACCGAAGTCTGTATCTAGTCATATTATAGCATTGTTGCACAAAATATCTTGAAGAGGGGATGTCTGTAATATAAAACTGTTTGTTCTGGCAATAAAATGTCACAAAATGAGTCAGAAAACTATGTTTAAAAATTTTCAGCATGTTCCATCAAAATGTGTGCCCTCTCACTCCCTCTCACTCTGTGACATTTTTGGATGTAGCAAGCAGCTGTTTTTTAAATGCTCTAAAAATAAGAAGAATTGCTGCACTATACCTGCTCAGCCACAGGTGGACAAATAAGGTTAGGGACAAACAGTCAAAGCACAGTTTAAACCAGGATTTATGATCTGTATTAACTCCATGTCCTATGGTCCAAAAGTATCCAAATCATTCTAAACATATTTCATTTCTAGTGTGAAACTGTAGGGACTAGTTATTCTGAGAGCCCTCGGCAGCTGAACAGACAGACATTTCTCTCAGGACCTGCCATCATTAGGTAGTAGTTTCTGCAGGTTTCAAATGTCTTCAGATGCAAAAATAAGCTTTTTGGTGAATTTGACAACTCTCAGGTAAGTGCAATTGTTTTTTTACACCACAAACATCAGGCATTCAGTAATACAGACTCTGCAATTCATACATAGTGACCATGGCTCTTGTGTGAAGTCTATTTGCTTGTGTGTGTCGGCTCAATCTCACCATGAATTCCAGCTAATTGTTTCATTTTCTTCCAGGCCCCCCTCTTTGTTTCCCCTTTCCTGTAAATATAGTGCGTGCAGACATTAATGTCTGCCCACATCTGTCCACTGTGTATTCACAAATTCTCTGGAAAGCTGTGTCTAACTTTCAAATTACTTTATAGTAACGCTTGATAAGCATCGCAGGCAACAAGATCAGTTTTCATCAACAGCAACACCAACGAGGATCAGACTGAGGATAACTTGCAACAGTTTCAGGAAAGACTAACTGTGTCCTTTAACCTACTTATTTCTGTTGGTGTGGTGGGAGTTTTGTCAGTTTAGTCATCTGATGTTTAAAATGAAATTCTATGAGAATCTGTGCTAAACGTGGTGTGTTCATCACTTCAGTCTTTGCACTCGAACTTGTCTGATAACTTCAAGAGAATGTTGGCAAAAGCATGTGCAGCTGATTAGTGTATAAGATAATCTGTAGAATAAAAAAGGATGGTCGAAGTCTTGGTTCAGACAATGAGATAATGTTTTTTTTGTGGCTTTGTTTCCCATAGCAGGAATGTTGTTTACAGGGATTGGGCAGTGTTTCAGGAATGCAGGCTGTGTTCTGAGGAAATGACTGTTGTCTCCAGAGGGAACTTCTACCGGCTGACTGGAAATCCAGAGGGAGAAAGGTTGACAGGGAGAGACTTTAGTGGCACATTCAAAAGTTTCCTAGGAAAAGGAATACAATCTCAGATTTAATGGCATCCCCATTATTAGGTGAGGTGGCGTTCTGTGTAATTTCTCTCCTTGAAATTGAAAATAAAGAGGCGTAACAGCCCAGTGACTTGTGCCATTTTCCCGTATGACGAGAGAGAGGCTTGGTATGTGTAAGTACAGAAAAGAAGAGTTGATTATTTGCTTTTCTGCCCACACAGAGTTATAGATTGCTAAACTGTAGGCAGAGTTTTTCATCCTGTTTGATGGAAACACATAATTCTCAATAACCTGACATTGAGTCAGAGCAGTTTTGTAGATAGATGAGAGCGGCGGCTGGTTAAATCGATCTTTCCTTTAGATCATTCTTATGCAGAGAAGAATGAGTGAATAGAAATTTATTGTTAATGAGCAGCACTGATTTCAGTTTTTTTCTGAGGCGCATTAGGTGCAAAATATGGTGCCTAAAATATCCAAACCCTTTATGGCTTGTTGCCTTTTATTGGGATCAATTTTGATGTTTTAATTTCTTGCAGATTTGCTGTTTGGGTGTTGTTGTTGTGCTTTTAATGTTTTGTTTGCCACTGAATCGAACTTACAAGAAAAGCCCAAACCTCCAGCAAGACAGCTCCCTTTCTTGGCACTATTTACTTTTAAGGGAACAGTATTGTATTTTCTATATATTCATTTTGTTTTCTTAGATCTTTTTAAATGTGTTTTAAGACATTTGCAGTGCAGTTGAAACAAGTGAAAACGGCAGTGCAATAACAAGTACAGGCTTTTGGTTTTTGGTTATCAGCTGTTGCTGTAATGTACATAACAAAGTCATAAAATATTATGATATTTAGAATCCCCATATGCCATTGCCCTTATTCATATATATGTTTGGTCTGTTCAGATCAATCTTTTTAGCCTATCTTAACTGTCAAAAGGTGAGAGCTGAGGTAGACCCCGAACAGTATTTAAAGCAAACCCACACAATCACATGGAGAACGACAGCCTGGATTCAAACCCAGAACCTTCGTTCTATGAGGTGACAGTGCTAACCACCAAACCACCTATAAGAAACACTGCCCTGTTGCATGTGATCAAACACCTTCACTGGGGCCTCATCAGGCAACTATGACCCCCTTTCAAGCTGACAAGAAGTGATTTTTCAAACCTGCTTTTTGAATTGAATATTATTTTAAAAATCAGTCTGGCAGTCATGCAGGATCTGAAACTCTTTATCGCTTTGACAGCTCATTAGATGAGCAATCGATTGCAGCTGTTCAGAAACCTTCAGGTTGAAGGTGATGATGATAATTTTCCACAAGATGAGATACTTTCTGTTGCCAGCTTTCAAGAACATTTCAGAACCACATCCTTGTTGTCCTCCAAACACAAATGTGCTTCCGTATTGCTCCAGCAAATGCAGCCCACTCTGGATATCTAAAAGCATGGAACAGGTCCAATCACATTGTCCAGGTCCACGCAGTTTCAAGACAGCACTAAAAATCAAGTCAACAGAGTCACCAAATAAAGAACACCAATATTGTGCTGCTTTGTTCAGTCTTCTCCGATGGAACGTCTTTTGCTTTTGGGCATCTTTGAGTGTTGGCCTGCAACAGACTGATACCCTAGCTATATGTGACAGCTAGTATAAGCTCCTGCTCTTTCAATGCTGAGTTGGATAAGCATGAGAAAAAAACAGATGGATGAAGTAAATAACAAATAAAGTTAAAAAAAAAAAAAAGGAAAGGAAAGGAAAGGAAAGGAAAGGAAAGGATGTCTCACACAAATGCTTTCATTATTAAACAATACATCAATATATATTTACAGTAATGCACTGAGGGGGACATGAACAAGATCCCACCTATAATTTCCTCACTGGCATGACAACCCAATTACAAGGAGGGGGAACAGGGAGCCAATCAAATTTCATGTGGGAGAGTGCCACCCCTGGCCCTCCCCTTAGGCCTGCCCCTGGATTTGAGTCTGACAAAAAGAAAAAATAGGCAACCTAACTGGACTTAACGCACTCTTTAAAACAAACAAGTGCATTAGGAAACCACATGGCCAAGACTGAGTCAACAAGACAAGACAGTAACAAGTCAAAGACACCTAATAAACTGCTTCAAGACAAGCAACTACTGTTGCTTGACATTTATCAGTTTAGCTCTCTGACAGTAAGGAACTGCTGCACATTGCACATGAACTTTGAATAACAGGCCAAATTCTAAAGTAGAGCTAAGGGAAATATCTGGCGTTGGATTTAAAATAACGAGTGAAAAGTTACAGAAGTACCCAAATTAGAACTACCGTCACTGCAGTTTCCATGTGATGACACAGCAGTCCTGTGTCTATATTTTGTTTGAATTTGAGAGACAGCAGTCTGGATGCAACAGCAGCTCTTTGCCTGCTCGCAGAACTTTTTACATGCCCTGTATTTGTCTGATCTAAGCCTGAGTTGATGTTTCCTGAGCAGGCCCTCCAGTTTCCTGAACTACCTCAAGCCCGACTCGTTTGCTATCTAACGATCTTTGGATTTCTAGAGAAATCCAGACTTTCCAGTGTGACGTCATTAAAACAAGTGTTATTTATTTGGGCTTATGTAAAGGAACAAGGTTCTTATCATTTTAAAGCAGCAGCACACACAAACAGCTCAATTACATGTTTCGATTAGCAGGATTAATTGTTGACATTTTTTTCCTCCCAACTACAAATGAAAGAAAATAGATGTTACACTGTGTATGAAGCTTAATGTGATAGCACTGAGACATACAAGGCAATGAGTATTTACTACACGTGTCTTTCAGAAGCCAAAACCCAGTCACAAACTGCATTCTGATGTCACATTAGCACACATTTACAGACCATTAGTACAGATGAAATATGATGCTGGCTCACAGAATTACTACTTCTTTGTGTAGTTGCTCCAGGCTGTACATCAGTCTGACTCCATGGATTTCTGGTTTTCCATTTCTTTTTTTGCCAGCGTACTGTTCATGTGTATCACCGCTGAGCGGACTAACAAGTAAGTCAGATATTAAAATGCCTCAGTAAGAAAAGATACTAGGTTTCGATGATAAACCCTGTCTTTTGGGACATCCCCGCTGTCATACAAAGGGTACGGCTGTATTGACAGGTATGATGGCCCACCAAAAACACACATAGAAAAAAAGAAGAAAAAAATAAACCAGGGCAAAAGATTTTAATGGGACTTTCCAGAAGAATGTGGAAGCTTTGTGAGTCCAGCCCACTGGAATGTCCTTTCTCAACCAGCCTTTGGCCTGTGCTGTTTTAGTAAAAAGTATTAAAAAAGGACCATGAGAGTAAATGGAGAAGCCAATGGAGATGTGACCTCTAATCTCAGAGCGTGGCATCTATAATGTGTGTGTGAGAGAGGGAGGGAGGGAGCAAACTGGAGTTTGACTTCTTCAAGGCCGACGTTCTGTGAATTAAAAGAAATAAAGACTTTGATTTCTACTGGCTTGAGGAGACTTGACGCGTGTTATAGGTGGCAAGGCTACATGTCTAATCTGCAGGGCCTACCAGGTAGAAGAAAGCACCATCTGAAAAACATTTTGATTTCTCACGGTGATGCATCTGGAACCAGTCAGACTGAAGTCTAGGTCACCCCACCCCCTTATCAGTATTTGAGTGGAGGACAAGAAGACAGAGGGATGAAGGAGGGCAGGCAGAGAGACATAAAAAGACAAAAGTCTAGACAGAACAGCAGCCAAAGGCAAACAGAGTTTTAGCACAAAGAGGTAAAGATTAAGCCTGAGAAAGAGCCATCCTAAGAACTAAACACAACAGACACTTTATTATGTACGCCTTGCCAGTACCAAGTTGGACACCCTTTATTTAGTCTTTCATTGCATAGATTCAACAAAGTGCTGAACACATTCCACGGAGATTTCGGTCCATATTAACCTGATAGTGTTGCACAGTTGCTGCTGATTGTCGGCTGCACGTCCATGATTCAAATCTTTGAAATGTGGTGACTGTGGAGCCCAGTGAAGTACAGTGAACCCATTGCGGTGTTCAAGAAACCAGTTTGAGATGCTTTTAATGTTGTGACACAGTGTGTTATCCTGCTGGAGGCAGGCATCAGACGATAAGTACACTGTGGTCATAGAGGGGCGAACATGGTCAGCAACACTTCTCAGGTAGGCTGTGGCATTTAAGCAATGCTCATTTGGTACAAAAGGACCCAAAGCACGCCAAGAAAATATCCACCACTACTACCAACAGCCTGAACTTTTGATGCAAAGTAGTTTTTTCATGTTTTACATGCCAAATTCTGACCCCTCCATGTAGATGGTCATAGCAGAAATCATGGCTCGTCAGACCGGCCAAAGTTTTAACAAGTTTTAATAGGTTTGACAATGTGTGTGACCAGAGACGCTCTGCTGCATATCGTGGTTGGAACGAGTTGCTATTTGAGTTACTGTTGCCTTCCTATTAGTTCAAAGCAGCCTCTGCATTCTCCTCTGACCTCTGACATCGACAAGGCATTTTCAACCGGAAAACTGTCACTGACTGGATTTTTTTTTTCTTTTTCAGACCCTAGAGATGAGATTGTGTGAGAAAATCCCAGCAGATCCCATCTCAAAATCCTATCTCAGCAGTTTCTGAAACAGTCAGACCAGTCAGCCTGGCACCAGCAATAACCACGTTAGTTAAATCACTTTTCTTCCACAATCTGATGCTGTCTTTGAACAGTTCAGCAGGTCATCTCCACCTCTGCTTAAATGCACTGAGTTGCTGGCATATGAATGGCTGATTAGATATTAGCGTTAATGTGCAGTTGAACAGGCGTACCTAACAAAGTGTCCGGTGAGTATATCTCAGTGTGGGTAATTAACATTTTGTTACATTAATTGATGGATTGCTTAAGAAGCATTTGTGAAAAATGTTCAACCATCGGTTTTATTTTTACTCCCTAATGAACACAAATAAAGATCCACCAGTGATCAGTGGAGTGACCCTTTAAGGTCCTTTTGTTTTCTTTTATCATGACTCATCCTCAGAATTTCCCAGAAGGCGAGTAAATAATTTCCATATGTTTCAGAAACACTACAGTGGCCGTGTTTTCATCAGCCTCAAACCACACCTGCCTCTGCACACATCTATCCGTCACCTCTTAATCAAGCTATTAGCTGACGCGTCAAACACTGGCGGACTTTAAACAGCGAGTTTTGCTGACTACATCTGTACACTGTTTACTCTTTATGATACATAAGTCATCCTTTGCTGAGAAGCGTGGCTCCCACACACATGTGTCAGTTTACAACAGTTTACAAATATCGTTTGTGGAGCCGTTTCGAACCAACTTGTTAAAGATGTGAGTCCACATTTTAGGTGTTAAACACACTGAAATACTCAGGAGCACTTAGCTGCTGGGTTCTGGTGTAGGGGTTGGGGACTGCCTTAAAGAGATCCCAAGATATCAGTTTAACTGTCAATATTTAATTTTTTTTTTTTTTTTTAAGATTTTTTTTTTAAA